>JASTWP010002630.1:0-39011 GCA_030770255.1 Temnothorax ravouxi | reverse complement strand
GTATCTCCGTATTAATACTGAGAATATGACATTTATAATGTAATAATCATAAAATTCGGAAAATTTCAAGCAGATTTAAAAAAAAAATCGTTTGGATACGTGCTTTCGTTGCAGAGAAAAGTAATTGTTAATTAAGCGAGCTTGGCGGACGCAGCAGCGGCTCGCGCGCCTGCGCGCCACGCAGTCGAGCCGCCGCGGCGCGCCGCTGCGTCCGCTCCAGCGCTTTCGCTCTAAAACCGCTGTATTCGACATTTTTTTTCGCCGAACCTGGCAGTCGAATTGCAGCGAAAAAAAATTTCACCGTTAAAGCACTCACTCCAGTACCTTCACATTAATTTTCAAGTAAAAATATGAAATAGTTTACTTGCAATCATTAATTATGTAAAAGTCAATTATCTCGGCTTCTATTGGTCGTATCGGGACGTTTTTTTTTTGAAATTCATGATTTTTTAAGCGCAAAACCAATGGTGCTATTTGCATTACTCTACGCCAATAAACAACGCCGATATTTAATGTGCAAAATTTAAATTGTTTTAAATAGTGGTCAAATTTTAGAAAAAAAATTTTTTTATTTTAAATTCATAAACTAGACATCGTTACCTTTTATTTCCGATAAAGTGCATCAAAATAAGTTTACCCGTTTAGACGTAAGAGCCAAGCGCCCGATTTGCATAAATAATTTGTTAATAGGCAGCCATATAAAAATTGGAGGCGAGCCTTGTGCACACTTGTTCAGCATACTGAGAGGTATCATTGAGTGAATGTCCGCTTAAATATGATAATTTTTAACCCAATTTTCGGGAACCTGTAAAAATGGCCCTTGTCTCGCGTATTTTTTGCAATTTTGCAATTAAAAAAAATTTTTAAAATTTTTTTAAGGCTTATTCTTATAGGAAATTTCCTTCCGAACAATTTTTCTCTCTTCAAGTTTTGTCGTTTGACCAACACAGAAGGAGTTATTTAAATAAAACTATACAGAAACGCGTTTTTTTTTATATATTTTGCAATAAAAAAAGGCGAAGCGGGCCGAGTTGATTGTAGAGACTTTACACACTTGTTACGAGATATCATAAGAATCGTATTAAAAAAAATCCAGCTTTGCGCCGTGAACTTCATTATTCTTATTTTTTAATAGCCCTGACTCCCGGACTATGTCTAGATACCTTGATTAAATGTCTCTGTATCGACTACTATGACGCATTAAGGCGCCGTTATAGAGTTTTGGATGTATGAACCACATATCGTATACAAGTTCACTATGCTACGTCTCACAAAACGAGTATAGTTTTAATCACCAACAATTTCTCTCACAATCAGTGCACTCTCTCTCTCTCTCTGAAAAATTTAAAAACCGGTTTCCAGAAATCGGTAACTTTACCTATAGTTACCTATAGTTACCGGTTTCCAGAAAATCTGGCATGGAAACTATTATCCAAATTATAATTATAATTCTAACCGTTTATATAATTAGCTAATTAATATTATTCGGGGAAGATTATACAGTTCTACTTTTTGTTATCGATTTTTTGGTTGCAGAATACAAAATTTTCCGGGAAGTGCTAAAAAGTGTATAATTATTTGTTATCGAATTTGTAACATATTTAAAAATATAAATACATAAATATGTATTTACGTTCTTAAACAAAAAATTATACACATAGTAGCACTCCCCGGAAAATTCTACCCCCACGACCTCATTGTGCTTGGCTTTTAAATTCATAATTTCGTCATTGTGCTTGGCTTTTAACGTTATAATTTCGGTCTGGTTCTTCGAAGTTAATTTCTACGAATACAATATTCGAATAAAAAATCGACCTTTTTGTGTATGAGAGATATAATACAAAATAAATATATACATACATAACTACGAGGTTTGGAAGGCATAATTGGCGATCTATTCTCATTTATTTCGTCGCTTCTAGGTGAAGTTACTTCTTGTATTGCACTTAATCTCGATATATTGGTAGATTTTTTCCTAAAATATATTCCAATGTAAAGACTAGACATTACATATAATGACGCGGACAATACATAAATCATGAAAAGAAAAATTAACACTAATCCCTCCAACCATGCACTTTCGTGTCCCACGCGTTTCTAACGGTCGTTTGTTCCGAGAATCCAACGATCGTGGAATAATCTTCCCCACCTCTAAAAAAAAGTTGTAGTAAGGAACATCAGACAGAAATTTCAGAGCCATAGCTCATTTGTTCTCGAAACGACGAACAATCAAAATCGCGTTGGAACACGAAAGTGCACGGTTGGAGGATTACGTCAGTGTTGTGTGAACAGGTAAGTGAAATTTTTTTTTTCAATAAAAATGTATTTTTGTGTACAATTTAAGCGTATTTAAAATATTTTTGTTATTAAAAAAAATTTGACATTCCACAGAGGACTATTATGGCTCATAGACAGGCGGAAGAGGTGAGGAGGAGCATGCGATTATAAAAAAATATATAATTTTTTTACATAAAAAATATCTTTCTTTTTACAATTAGAGGAATTTCGTCTTGCATCTACAATCTTGCTCTTCATATATATTAATTATATATTATAATACTAATTACATATATTGTATATATAATTATAAAATAAAAAATGTTATATTATTTTTAATTTTAGTAATTCTATTAATTCTGCTGTAAGATTTCTTAATTTTATATAGCCTATTACGAATACATAAGTAACATGATTATATAATAACGCGAATCATGTAGATCTTATCTAGTCTTCATCTAGTTTTTATTGTTCACAGATATTGAATTAAAATCTATATATTACCGTGTTGGGTTTAAATAATAATTCTACAGCCGTTACATGAGCCGTGTGTGGATCGATACTCAAAAGTTTGTATATATAATGTACTGTGTTCTTTTTTTTATTCATATTATGTCTTCGAAAATTTTGTTTTATCGAATTTGACATATTTCTGAGTTATTCTAAATAATTATAAATTTATATTTAAAAGAATTTATATAATATATTATAAACAAAAATTCGCGAAAATTTTTGCGAATATAACCGATTATAAATTTCGATATACTTACGCATTAATTGTATCCAAATTTGATTTCAATATCACGAGAATAAATAAGTCAATATTTAAATTTAACGCCGCCATTATAAATGTCTAATTGTACGTTTCTTGTGGCGTTTTCTAATTCACTCGGTAATTGTGAAATGTGATAATCGCGATATTGATTTCGAATCCGTATCGGATTCAAAATCGGTTAGGACGCGCCTAGTTTTCGCGCTTTTCTTTGAAAAAGTATTCTTTGGTGATAATATAGAGCATTAATAAAGATATCGCAAACATGTATAGAAAATTGACACAAGTGCTGATAAATAAAAACCGTTATATAAATCAACTTTTCACATCTCAAATACTTTCTTTTCTGTAATTAGATTTTATATTTCTTATTATTAAAGTTCAGTACGTTTACTTTTACCGACCTAAACATATTACTTTCCCCACTGTGTCGGTATATTGCTATAAATTATAATTCAAGCTTCATCTCCGCGCATTCAACCCTCGTTCTTCATCCACGTCTTAACGAGAGATCAGCGGCGAATAAGCGCATATATGTATTTGAAATATTTCATAAAACTGCTTAATCAGGAGAGATTGACATATACAGATGTCCATTAAATAATAAATATACCAATTAACTTAAATCACTTGATATAAATCAACTTAGTTAGTTCATAGTTATACGATATTTTGTTAGTTATTAGCTGAGAGAACGTGCTTTCTCGTCTTTAATATTCCGGACTAACTACAAGGTCAATGACGTCGATACGAATCTAATTATAATATATGACTAATTTATTGGCTCGCTGTAATCAATACCACTATGTTAAAGACGTCTGGTTATATTGAGAAGTAAATTAACGATCGGGATTTATTGCATTTCGCTATATTAACGTTGTATTAAAAATACGCTATTTATCGATATATACGCAATCGACAAATAGAACAAGCACTTTGATAACTAGAATAATAAAGCGAGATCTCTCTCCGTAACGCATTTATCTCGTCGGTATGTCCACCGCGCGTCTGCCTCCAATCTGCCGTATAACGTATTTTTTTAAGGATCGCGGCTCTTATCGACAAACATCGCAAATCTCGGCATGAAATCGGCCGTCTCTCTATAATAATACACTATCCAATTCACTTAATCGCAAATAATTACGGAGCCTCGCGCAACAACAACGGTAAAGCCGGCGTTTCAAGAGTACCTTATATATCGTGCGACTGTATAATTTCCGATTCAATCACCGATATCGTCGGTCATTACATGCCCTACGAACTATTCCGGCTCCTCTACAATTTCTATTGCGCAAAAATACACACCGGCCATTTTTCTTACGCCAAGAGAACCCTGTCATTCGTAACGTGTGCCTTATAGTTAGACATCTTTTCTGTTATCTCTATTTTACTTTACGCAATACATATTCTATATAAAAATTAATTTGGGAAATTCCTAAAGAATAGAAAATGTACAATAAAATGAAAATTGTTACAAAAAATAAGAAGTAAATTTTCCGAAGAAATAACTTCTTTTGTAATAAAATTGCGTGTTTGTCTTTAAATTTTTCAAATATATATTTAATCAAACAATATAAAACTTTAAAAATATAAGTATAACAATTTATATGCTATGTATATATTTACATTTTTAACATTTTATACTTCTTTATCGAATTTGAAAGAAAATAAAAATTTTATTAAGATTATTAAATATATATATTAATTAAAAAAGGAATACCTTACTCTCTATCATAAGTCCTTCTTTAGATCGACTCTTCCCTTTCTTCTGTTCCTGATTATCATAAAATAATTTATTAATAAATATATCCGACGTTCTTATCTCATGCCTATTCCCGCAGTATTGCGAAAAAAACTTTTAATATACAACATCGTAGGCGTGTAAACATGCGGCACGCTATAAAAGCGCATGCAAATGATTTATCTCGCTTCTCACCCACGCTTTTAACCCTGACCCCGAGAATTGTCCCGCATGATGTGTCGCGGCGGTTATTCGTCACGCCCGGAGCATGACCTGCTCCGAATGCAAAATCATTATCGTCAAATACTTTTTTACTTTTTATATGTCATGTTTATAGACACCAATAAATGCCAGTGTATTATTCCTGATGCGATACAATAATGTAATTAACGGTGCTTGCCTTTTAGCATAACTTTGCACGTTCAACTATCATTCCTTATAAAGTAATGTTAAGTCACACTTTGAAAAATTGTTTTATTACATCGTTATTATTATGCAAACAGACGGTTGCTTGCTATCGTAGTCAATCACGTGGTGACTGCGATCTAAATTCAAATATGTCGTCCGGTGTAATAATCCAATTGCTTGTTCATGCTTGCTCACGGTAGAAATTCGGAGGAATTTGCTGTTTGTATGACGTCTCTGTGAGCCTCTACAGCAGTCCTCTTTTCTTTGAAACTGTTTTATTTATTGCTTCTTCATTATTTATCATTTATTACTTATCATCATTTTCGCGATAAAATGTATTGTTTTGTACAAATTGTCAGCCTTATATTATTGCATTTTTATAGAAATAATTTTAAATTTCTTAAAATTATAAGTACATACATTATTTTTTTCATCATGCCCCCTTCTCCCATCCCTACCTATCCGTATCCCTGACTACCCGCGGCGTATACGTACTTATTGTTTTCCTATTTAAATTTCTGAAAATTTTTATATTAATTAAGTTTCCTTCTTAAAATTATAATATTAACTAAGTTTCCTCCTATTGTTAAAAATCACACTCTCCCTATATTCTTACCTACTGATTTTTATCTACATTTTTATCCGTATTCCTACCTATCTGTGTCTTTATCTAGTATACCTATAACTATGCGATTAGCCGAAATTAGAAAAACGTGCGCGAATTTTTGTTTTAAATTGTGACCGTTTAAAAGTTTTATTGGGAGTTTAATTTACATGCAAAATAAATATTTAATTCGAGACGGCACCTTTCCGTCTCTGATTACGTGCGATCGCACGTATACAAGAAAATAGGCTCACCTTTACGTGTACTTTGATTGGTGTTATACACCAACCTACCTGCTTGAACGATCCTCTTCGTCTTCTGTCTTCTGACCAAATTAAATCGATCTTTTGTTGTGATCGATTAATATCCTGGCTTTGTTGCCGACTAATCATCGGCAATAAGCGTCAGATTTTACGCTTTTATATGATGCGCGAAACACGAACGCGTCACGAAGGGCCCATCATATTAATTAGATCAATTAGGTACAAAATTAACAATCAATAATAACAACAACAATTTCATTAGCATACAAATTAACTTTGCATTTATTTTTTACACGCGGTTTATTCTTATAGCAATTAAAGTACATAATTCTAGTAATTATAAAATACATAGATCCAATTAAAAAAAAATTTGAATTTGAAAAAATGTCTATAAACAATGAAATTTTAATTTAACACTAATTGAATAAAAATTGCTAAACACGTGACGTGTCATCAAATAGAAATCCAAAGCCCATATGCGTATTTTTCTCGATTCGACCGATTCGTTGCTGAATCATATGCAGAGATAAGAAATTCAGATAAATGACGTAAGATCCGAAATAAGGGATAATAAATTTTCCTCAATTAGAATCTCTTTGTGTGAACTTTGTGTGAACTTATTAAAATTATTTTTTGTATCATACATTATTTCAAAGTTAAGAATTTTTAAGTGACGCAAATCTGATCGATTTTAAAATAATTACTAGAAAAAAAAATCTTGGTTAGATGGCGCGTGTGTGAATGGTAGCGGTGAAAGTGCGTTGTGCGATTTTAGCTTTGTTTCTGGGTTTAAAGATTAGTATGTGGCAAGTAGGGATAATGGAAAGATAGGGTGTAAATAGGGGATGCGATGAGAATGAAGGGAGATAGTAGGATGCAAGTAGAGAAAAGTAGTATAGAAGTGTTTAGCGAACGTGGTAGGATGAGGTTATGGTGACGAGTCAGTTAGGCGGAAAAGGCGGTAAAGGTAATGTAGGTAAAGTAGGGAAGGTTTCGATCGATGATTGTAAAGAAGATTGTATGATAAGTGATTAGCTAAGAAGCCTTCGGTCGTAAATTAAGCATAGGTTAAGAAGATAGTTAATGTGATGACAGGTCGAACTCAGAACACATGTAAATTTTAAATTGGGAAATATAGGATCAAGATTAAAAAGAGGAAGAAGAGGAAAAGGGAAGAAGACAGGAGAAGACAAGAGTTAGGTGAAAGAAGCGCTGTTATAGAAGAGGTTATACCAAACAAGGGAGGATTAAAGGTGAAGAAGAAAGAAGAAAAAAGTAGTTGTAAAAACTCTCGAGTTCCGGGTTAATGGAAAGGAAAAGAAGAAAGGTGAAATAAAGCTAGGACACAAGGATTGGCGGATTCAGAGGTTCTAGGAAAGGAAAGTAAAAGAAGTTAAATAACTGAGGAAGGGTTAAGCCACGGATGAAGAAGAGAGAAGATGAACAGAAGAAAGGTGAAGAAAAGCGATTGGCGTAATCCTGGAACAAGGATTGACGAAACATCTGCGTGGAAGGAAAGAAAAGGTAAATGAAGATGGAAATAAGAAAGGGAGTAAATGAGGACACAAGGCTTGGTGAGAAGAGGAGAGGAAGAAGAGGAAGAAAATGTGGAAAGAGGTATATGAACGTTACAGTTTAAGAATGGACGCCGCAGTTTTCTAGAAATATTAGAATCTTTGGAGGGCACGGATGCGAATACAGGTAAATTGGTTATGCAACGGCAGATGGAGGTACGGGAAGATAACTAGAGAACGCGCGAGCGCGCGCGGAGGAAATAAATGTTGCTTCGGAGGGAACGAAAGAAGAAGAGCTGGGAGACAATTTAGTAAGAGAAGAGAGGAGCAGTGCTGAGAAATTTGGCAAATAAGGAAGAGGAATGGAGCGATTCGAGGGCACAGAAGTTTTTTGAGTTAAACTAGGAATGAACTCAAAAGATCAAGTAGAGATTAAAATTAGGAAGATGATATTGAAAGAGAAAAGAAAAGAAGAGGAGGGAAGGGCATATAGGGAGGTGTGATGAGTTCGGTAGGGAGACATAGGAAAGTATTAGTTAGGAAGCAAAAGATTTGTTATTAGTCGAGTTTATTATATGTAAGTGTATGTAAATATTTGAGTGTAAGGGTTTTGTCAATATGTGTTTGGAAAATAGGATAATGGTTGTAATATTAAGGTAAAGGTAGGGATAAATAAAAGAGAGAGAATTATGTTTTGTAGTTTTAAGATTAGGCTTTGAGTTTCGCACGCAGAAGTTATGGAAGATATGAGTTTAAAGTATATGATAAGTTCTGGAGTATAAGGTTTATAAAGAGAATGCATAGAATTCAAGTTTTATAAGTTTTAGGTTGCAAGAAATTATTTTAGAGATAAAGCGAGATAATTTGTTCTTCCTGGATTAAAGGAGATTTGAGAAGCATTTAGAAATATATGGAATATTATAATATTAGTTGTTGCGCGTTGTTGTATGAAGGTATGTATGTGTGTGTGTATAGGTGAATAATGTCCGTTTCTTGGCCTACTGCTGAAGCGGACTAGATTCAAATATTTTTGAGTTTAGGTTGAGATAGTTTAACGTGCAAATAATGGATTTAGTCGTTTAGGGCTAAGGGATGGTTTTTCTAAAAGAAATTTATGAAAGTACGGAATAATGAATTAATAGTTGCACGCGTTAAGTTAAAAAAGTTGGTATGAGTGTGTATAAGGCATATTGTAAACCAAGTCCATTTCTTGGCTTTTTTGTAGCTGAAATTAAATAAATCTATCTACTAGAAAAAAATCTCCTATTTCATAACGAAGTATATATTGAATCTCACGTCATATATTACTATTTTAATTGATATAAAGTTTCTAGTTATCAATCATTAGGTATATAAATAAGCTATAACAGGTTAGGTTAGGCTAAAGTCACTTTATATAAAGTTTAATCCTGAATGAATATTTGTGATAAAAAGATAAATGGAAATAATACAATATTTTCTACACTGTAACAATCATTTTTCAATATTATGATAACAATATTATTTACTGTAATTATTTTTTGCTTATTTTTTATTTTATTATACTTTTACATTTTCTTTATTGCAAATATACTTAATATACACACATCTTTCTCTCTGCTATACTTACACTTTCTCTCTGCCGATTATAAGATATGAATATCATAAATAAATTTAGGTATAGGGGACAAACGGGTATAAGGGGAAGAGATAATCAGGTTAGGTTACAGTTTCATTTCTCCACACCGCGACATCTCTCATAAATAAATTTAGGTAATTTAGCAGTAAATTATAAAAAATTTTAATTGTTAAATTTTTATGTTTTTTCTTTAGCTTTTAATGTGTTTAATTTTTACATTTGTAAAAAGGTGGTGGTGTATGAAATATACATACCTATATGTATAATAAAATTAAAATTCAATAAAGTCTGATATTCGATTCTAATATTAACCGAATAATATTATTATTTAATATGTATATATATTAATAAATAATATTCTCTATTATATGTGTCCTCATGGTATTGTCAATTTTCCGAAAAAAATCAGTGTATATAGTGTGCGCGTAAGCACTGCACTAAATTAATCAATAAATGCAAAATAAAGACACACACTAATAAAGAGGCATCCAGAATTAAACTTATTCTAATCTGTTTCTAACTTATCCATTTTGAGGCAACGAATATATGGAATACTTCACACTTATCTAATACAACATCTTTATATTGTTATAAAATTGCGTACATTTAGATATATGGAGGTATTTATACACACACACACACACACACACACACACACACGCAGATAAACACATATATATATATATATACACATATGCTATTTAGGGTGCGTTTCGATATTTACTGTAAGTACTGACGATATGACGTCATTGAGTAGAACTGCAGGAGCGTTCCGTAATTACTTCTGTTGCTTTTACCGCATATAACGCTGCAATAACGGAACGATATCCGCAGTACTGCTCTCTTGTTATGTATAAGAAAAAAATATAACCTATCTTAACCTATAAGAGACACGACGTGACACGACGATAGAACCACCTATTCTAAATATATAGAAAAAAATTTTGTACTTAAACAATAATGTTGGAAAAGTCAGGTCTATAAAATAAATAACAATTTTCAGATTTATGAAAATATCGAAATTATTTATTATTATATTAATTATATTAATTTAGTAACCTTTTCGGGCTTTTTCCGCATTTTCGTGACTAACAATTACTGTATATTTCTCGTTTGTTACCTTCCAGGTTCACAAGAACCAAACCTATGTGAACCTGGCACCCAACTTCCGAAAAATTAATTTTTTTACGGAAAACGTTAGCATTTTGTTTGCAGTAACAAAAATTTCGTTTGTAGTTTAATACATTAAAAATTATAAAAATTACTTGCACCCCACTTTGAGATATCTCAAGTCCGTTTGCGCCATCTTCTTTAGAATCATTTGTAGTTGTTTGTAGTGCTTTTTGTTTCGTTTGTAGTTGAACCGTTTAAAAGTTACAACAATTTAAAAAAATAAATAAAACCTAACTTTGTCATTTGTCGAGATATTTCAAATCAGCTTGCGTCATCTTCTTCAGAATTATTTGTAGTTGTTTGTAGTGCTTTTCTTTTTGTTTGTAGTTGCACCGTTCAAAAGTTATTATATTTTGCAATAAACAAAAAGTGTAACTTTGCCAATTTTGAAGATATCTCAAATCCGTCTGCGCCATCTTCTTCAGAATCGTTTGTAGTTGTTTGTAGTGCTTTTCTTTTTGTTTGTAGTTGCACCGTTCAAAAGTTATTATATTTTTGCAATAAACAAAAAGTGTAACTTTGCCAATTTTGGAGATATCTCAAATCCGCTTGCACCATCTTCTTCAGAATTGTTTGTAATGGTTTTCGTTTCGTTTAAAATATCTCCAAAATTGGCAAAGTTACACTTTTTGTTTATTGCAAAAATATAATAACTTTTGAACGGTGCAACTACAAACGAAAAGAAAAGCATTATACAAACAACTACAAACGATTCTGAAGAAGATGGCGCAAGCGGATTTGAGATATCTCAAAAATTGGCAAAATTACATTTTTTGTTTATTGCAAAAATATAACTTTTGAATGGTGCAACTATAAACAAAAAAAGCACTACAAACGATTCTGAAGAAGATGGCGCGAGCGGATTTGAGATATCTTCAAAATTAGCAAAGTTACTCTTTTTGTTTATTGCAAAAATAACTTTTGAACGGTGCAACTACAAACGAAAAGAAAAGCACTACAAACAACTACAAACAATTCTCGACTTTGAGATATTTTAAAGTAAGGTGCGAGTAATTTTTAAAATTTTTAATGTATTAAACTACAAACAAAATTTTTGTTACTACAAACAACTACAAACAAAATGCTAACGTTTTCCGTAAAAAAATTAATTTTTTGAAAGTCGGGTGCCGGTTCACATAGGTAAGGGCCAATTCTCCAAAGGTGCCGCCATAGCCGCCATGTTCTTACTGCGAATGCCTCACCTCGCGAGCCGCAGTAATGAAAGTAGGAGGTGACGACAAAATCTATGACATCACATGAACACGAAGACGCTTTGACAGCTTACTGCCGCGTATATTGGAACGGATTTACAGTGCTGCCAGTACTGCGAGTGAATAACGAAACGCAGCCTTAGATATTGTATTAGGTATTATATGTATATATTTATTTATTTATTTAATAAGGTGCCACACATCTGTTACCTCAATAAAAATGTGAATTTACTCACCGACCCCGACGCGCAACAGCGGAGTTGTATCTGCCACGTAGCTACGTTGATTCTGTAACATACAAATATAAAATTCATATTAAAACAGTGTTCAAGAAGACCAATGTTTCAAAACATTATTTTTACGCCTTATTTATTTATTCATTCATCAGTCAACTAAATGCTTATTTAAATAATTATATAAAAAAGAAAACAAACTTTCATACAATTTTAAATAATTACTTCTTTTTTTTTAATTATTATTTCTAAATCATGGTTATAAATTAAACGACTCAAAATTAAATAAGAAAAAAGATTACTTTTAAACAAAATAAAAAATAATAATTACCGCTATGTTGTTCCGCTGGCGCCCGATGCCTCTCCTCTAGGCCTCCTCCTTGTCCTCTCGGGTTGTCAGGTTGAATTCCCTCGATGCGACGATGCGACCTTCTTCCGCATTATTATATACTTTCCGCACTTTATACGACACTCCCGACGTTAACTATTCGCGTGACTCTATTATGTATTTCAAATGAACGATTAATTGAGATCAAACGAATATTGTGCGAAAGTACGCGATGCGATCCAAGTTCGGCACTCGACACTCCCGTCGCGTGTATTACTTCTGTTCTTACGAACGAATAGATATGACGCGTGAAATACGTACCCGCTTGAACAAATATACATCGCTTTGATACGTTTGATACCCGCGCGATCTCAACGAGTATAGGCTGCGTTCCCACTATACGCGTCGCGCGTCGCGTCGTCTGCCGTTAACCAATCTAAACATCCCGTCACAAAGTAATTTAATAAAATGGGATGTTTTGATTGGCTAACGACAGACGACGCGACGCGCGACGCGTATAGTGGGAACGCAGCCTAGAGTTAAGGCTCAGTCACATTGAGAGGAATAAGGAATAAGATAAAGGAATAAGGAATAAGGCATGTTGCATCTCACTTTAATGTACATGTACTGAAGTGAGATGCGACATTCCCTTATTCCTTATTTTTTTATCTTATTCCTTATTCCTCTCATTGTGACTGAGCCCTTAATTGCGCGAGAGGCAACTGATTTACTGATGTGCGTATACGGTTCTGCGCTGCCTGCTGGCACGGCGCGGGCGCGAGCGCAGGCGCGGCGCGACGCCGCGACGTGACGCGGCGACTTAATTGTTCTCGCACGATGATTTCGCGTAAATAAGGGGCACCGAGTACAAAAAAACAACACCGAGACCGCGTGCCACTCCCGATATCACTTCCTGAAACATATTTCAACACTTTCTAAATACAGATTCTTCCAAAATTAGAAAGAGTCGCGATATTGATTGTCCCGATTCATTCCGTGTTCACACCGCTACGCGACGCGACGCAACGTTACGATAATGGCTGCGTTCAGAAACGTCACCCGAGTGCACACGAGTATACTCCCTTCTCTTTCTGTCTCAGCGAGTGACGTTTCCGAACGCACCCAGTGGCGGCGAAATCTTCGAAGATGTCGGCAATTTGGCGCGATACTACGCGATACTACGCGAGTCAAATAAACGGCTAGTATAAAGACTACACGTATTTGATTAATCAAAGATGCAGGATTGAAATTGAAAGGTATCCGACGCACAGTACGGTATCGAGTATCGAGCACGTAAATCAATACCGCGGCTTTGCACAACGAGGAGTCGCGACTGCGAGCCGTCAATTTATGCGACGCAAAGTATAGATATCGAAATTACGAAGTATTCACGAACGGGCGATGTATCACGGCGTTCCGTTACTTGAATCACTCGATATACGACAATATCACTCGGCCCTCTTTTTCCCTTCGGAGAGAATCGGAGATAAATTGTACGACGTCGACGTACGCGACAATTCCGGCACAACGTTCAAAGCGCGACACGAGATAGATGAATGCTACACTGCTAACTGCTATATACGATCTACGATTCGAGTCCATACATATATGGCGCGGGCAAGACAAGCGATTATCGTCTGCAAATATCACAACGGAACTACTCGGAATTACTCACAATTGCCATACCTTCGTCTCGATGTCTCCGCTCCGCCGACTCCGCCTCGGGCGTGGAAATCGCACGACAGTCGACACATCCAGATCCATTCCAGCTCGCAGCGGATTATCGAGTGCGACGAGTGCGTAGTGCGTAGCCCGCGCCGCGGAACGAGAAGGACCGCGTTCAGAAACGCACGACGCACGGCCACCAACGACGAAATCGCGAAGCACGAACACTTGAAGGTGCGATTTCACGATGACGCTCGACGCTGGATTCGAGCGTCAAATCTAGTCAAATCGCACCTTATGACGCGCTTGTGCGAAATTCATCGGGAGAATGGCTGCGTTCAGCCGATACTCCGCTATATAGCCTAGCAATCGTGAGCAGTCGCTCGTTTCCTCTCCTTTTAATCTATTGGGTCAAAGGAGAGGAAACGAGCGACTGCTCACGATTGCTAGAGACTAGCGGAGTATCGGCTGAACGCAGCCAATGACTGATCGTGAGTAACTTTTCGCAAGTATGTAACGATACTCCGAGCGTTGATGAAAACAAGTGGTGAGGCCGCGGGCCGACTTTGAACGTATGTACATACGTGTTGTTTTTAAGTTGACGGATTTCAACGGTCGCGCCTGGCATGCTGCTGGCTGCCTTATCTGATACGGCGCGCCGCCACCGCCGCTCGGAGCGATCGAACGTGATTGGTCGGATTCGGAAGCTCGACTCGTTGGGAACCAATCGCGTTCGACGACTCACTTGACTGCGGCGGCAGCGGCGCACGCAAGTACATACGTATGTACGTCGCGCGTCGGCCGGTCGGAGTCGGTGCGAGAGCGAGACGTTGTCGATCGTGTAATTTCTCGTGATTTCTCTTAAACGAAAAGAAATTCGGTTACAGAGCGTTGCAAGATGAACATACGCCGAATACTCCGTCCTCCGTCTCTTCTCGTGTCGAGTGCAACGAGTGGAATGCCGTATTGCCGTCTCTGGACCAGATGAACGCTGAATGCCGTACTGGACTGCCGGCTGTGATTTGGCGGGTCTCCTCGTCTCCTGCAGTGCTCCGTGATCGGTGAGTGAATTGTGCATGAAAAACAAATGATTCGAAGCAAGATGCATCCGAATTTTGATAGAAATCGTTGCTCCGCGTGTCGCAGTGAGACGCTAACCCCCAAAATTCGCGTCTTCTGCCTCCTGCCTCCTGCCTAATTCGTGTCTTACTCCGAATTAGTGAATCGCGTGGGAAGACGCTTTAATAAGTAGCGTGAATTTTTCATTATACGTGCGAGAATTAATAATCAGCTGTTTCAAAAGAACGGTCGCATATTTGGCGTTCTTTTTTTGCTTGTCACGATCGCGAACGAACGCGAACGAGCTTGCTTCAACGAGCGTGTAAATATCGAGAGCGAACAGCTGAAATGTGTGTCCGCGAATACATTGCGTTTTTCGTTAATGAAGGCAGGCACGTAATTCGTCATAAATATTTCAAATTTATTTGTCGTGTGCTTCTTTGCCTATTCCTCATAACCTCTATTTTACAGAAAATTTACGTTAAATTGTCATTTGTAAAAATTTCTTCGCGATGTTCTCGCAGCGCGGTAATTACGCATAAATCATAAAAAACAATAAACCGCCGCCACCAAGATATTTAAAAATGATAAAACACTTTCTCTCGCTTCCCTAAATCTAAATATTATTCGTTTTACTTGCAAAATTTTCCATAAACGAGCCTATTGCCTCGCATTTCGTGCTCTTGTCTCGCAAATTTATTAGCAAGAAATATTAAGTACGTTGTTAATTCGATCGAGGCGTTTTAAAATGGAATTATTGCTACGAAATTCTTTTCGATCCAGCTAATACACTCGACAATACGTTACATAGCTGATATACAATTTAATATTAATTTTTTGTAAAATAGAGATTATGAGAAATAAAGAAGCATATATCTTGCGAATTTATTAGCAAAAAAAAGAAAAAATGGCGTTAATTCGTGACCACAAAAAATAGCAAAATTATAAATCTACAAAACTGTTGGTTTATATACTAAAGTGTCGACCATTCATAAAACCAATGCATGAAAATATGTTGTATTAAATCATACCGTTTTTACGATTTTTATTTTATTATCAACTATAAAAGAGAGTACGTTTTATATTTCGAGGAATATATGAGAGGTGTTGTGAATGTTATAACATCATTTATTACCTTCATTCCGCGATTTATGGTTATTCTTTACGAGTAACAGCTAAAATTTTATTACCATGTGTATCAATTTGCAAAGTAATGATGACATCTTTACAGGCTCCATGAACGTTACAAAGTGTTATAGCTTTAACAATAAAATCATTAATCGCACAAGTTTTTACCTGGAGCTATCGTCATAGTATTGGCAAAAATTTTAATGATATTAGTTTCTCATCAGGATCGTCAATCTGGTTCTCAATAAACGATAATGTACCGCGGCTTCTTCCTGAATAAATCTCGCGTGATAAAGAATTTGGTATACGTGTATCGTGGTATCTTCACCCATTTGAAAGTTACGAGTTTTCCAACATCTTTTTGAATTCTATCGACAGAAATTAGAACGTTTTATGATCGATCGTGCCTTTTCTAAATAATAGGCAGGATATATGTTTCGAGTAACGTAAACAGAAAAGAGAGCCTCTATTGTGTTCTTTTTTTATTAGAGTGAAAATGAGTACGAGAATCTATCGTCTCAAGCAACCTTTTATTTTAATTCACTCTATTGGTAATTTATGTATTTTTTACTGATTATTACATATTTATTAATTGTGCATATTCTTGACGATTTATCATGCAGATTAATATCTATTAAATAATGGATCTAATAATGTACGATTATTGATTAAATATTTTTTTTGTTGCAAAAGATTTATCGCACAGACGCGATAACTCTTTCGAGATCTGCATCGCCGATAATCGGTGCGAATAATTCCTCAGCCAGTTCTCGAGAACAACATCCGGTGAGAAGAGGTAAGACAAATAGAATTTTCGCCAATTTGTTCTCACGATCGTCTCGCTGTTGAAGATGTCGTATTAGAGCTTCCACGGCGTTATTTCTCGCTTGCGACATTACGTGGAAACCGTTGGTAGTATCGGCGATCTCTGCAATTGAGAACGATATTGAGCTATTATCGCACTTTTATCGTCGACAAATTTTATGCATGTATTATCGAAAAGTTATACGGCTCTTATGCATATATGTGCCGATATCTGTTTGACTTTTATTTACCGGGACGACACAGCGCAAACGTGTCTAAAATACATAATTCGACATCGTCCAATTGCAATTTTGCAATCGCAGTGCGCGTTGCGATTATGCAGGCTGAAGCACTGTCGTTACTTGTTGCACCTTGTCCTCGTACGTTCATTAAATCAATCGGCCACGTGGCTGCACGTAAAACGAAAAGAGCGGACCATCCACGACGAAGAATCTTGTTTTGCTCTTCCATATCCAGTATTGAAAAGTCTCGATGACGACGTGCACTCCGAATAGCAGCCAGGAATATTTGTGCGGATATTTCGTACTGTATGGCTGTGCCTTGCATGCAATATAAAATCCAATTTAATTAGCGTAAAAAATATATATTGCAATAACAGAATACAGCAGAATACACCAGTGGTTAGATAGCTTCTGTCGAGAGTTGAGTAACTTAAATATTCTAAGGAAAGAAAATTACCGGGCGATATGATCCTCGTTGGCTGCGCATGGCGCGACATGACAGGAAAGAAAATATTTTCTCTGGTTTCAGACTCGCGTAACGTCTTCATCATTAAAGTATTGTTTAATGTGGGATTCTTGAAAGGCAAATATATCTCGGAGCTATTAAAGCGTGCGCAAAAAGTCATTGATGAATCGACTCTAGGCTTCCAAGTGATGTTAGAATTATGCGGATTTGAGAGCTCATTATTTCGAGCACGCGGACCTCGTTCTTCTTGCACCGCTGTGAAAATATTTGCTTTAAAAATTCAACAGTATCTTGTACAAAAATATAAAAACTATTTCTTATTTGGATTTATACCAACAATTTTTACAATTAATTTTTAGACAAGTAAAATAAATATCTCTTACAGATAAGCAATTAAATATTTGTTAAACGTGTTTTAAAATATAAATATGCTCTGCTTAGATTAGCTCATACGAACATAATATTTTTTATAAAATCGAAAGATTTTGTGAAACTTATAATTTTTTTTATTTTATCACATGATTTTATTTTACACTTGCGCTTTTATTAATCGATATGAAGGTGTATATATATAACAATGGTGTAGTTGAACAATCCCATATAGTAGGATAGCTTTAGCTCTCCGATCACAGAGTAAGCTTTGTGTATTTAAGACGCTGACGACCGAAGTTGACACTCGATGTCGTTTTACGTGACACGTTATAGCAATGGCTACTACTAAATTATTTACAGGATTATCCATGAAAGATGGCTATCGCAATTTGTGTTCGTTACTTATAACAGATTTAGTCTTTTCCAGTTTCTCCTAAAACTCTTAGATTTTTTATTAACGAAACATTATTTAACGCAATTAGTTTGTCAGAAATATCGAATTAAAATATATCTTGTGAAATAAAAGAATATAAGTTAAACATTAGATTAACATCGATTGTCCAGATTACAACTTCGCTGTCAATTAACTTTTCTGAATAGTGTTAAGGGTGAAGGCACGTGTCTAGCACACGCCATTGTTTGCATTTCGTTGAGTTCGTTAGCACCTTGCTATGTTTATACTTGTCGGCGGTGATTTTATGTTCGGTATAAGATTTTATAAAAGATATATCGATTTAATTTAATTCTTATTATTCGGAATAAGAATAAATATAATAGATTAGATTTATTTGATTACGGAAAAAGTCACAATTATAGTAAATTTTTAGAGGACAAAAAGATGTTTAGATTGTAAATTTAATTATGCAAGCAATACAAATAATTAGTAATATGTCTCGATTTTTATACGCAAATGTAAAATACATCTTTAATTAGCATTGTTTTATGTCAATTCTAAAACAATGCTAAAATTTGATTTACTTATTTAAGAGAGAAAGAGAGAGTATTAAGTAATTTTTTTTTAAGTTATTAGACATTTTACCTACCCGCTGTATTCATGCCAACGGTGAAACATTTCTTTAGACGGCAATGTGGACACCAATTTCGTCTAGCTTTGTCAACAGTGCAGGATCCGTCACTATCTAAAGGATTATTAGGTCACATTATTGATATGATATTAGGACATAATATTTACGTAGCATCTCCTAGCAGTGTTCTTTTAATACTAGGATGTTTTGTATATTTTACTACTTCTATTAAAAGTGTACAAACTTGTGCAAGTGAACAGAGCGCCGCGACGCACAGATCTCTTAAAGAAACACGAGCAACCATCGCAGCAATAAACACCGTAATGTTTTCCATATGATCGATCACCACATACTTTACAGGACACTGGTGTAGGCAGAGTTCTTCCTATTACGAGAAATGTTATCGCTTATCAGCTAAGAATTTTATATCGAGATTAATTTTAGTAGTTACAATTAACTTTACGAAGAGCAAGTTATTCGTATTTTTTAATCGGTTCCTATTACACGTAGTCGTACTGTCGAAATATATGGCGTTATTTTTATCTGCGGTTGAATAAGTGAAAACAGATATTTACCCATTTTTTATTTCACTGCAATAAGTTCAAGATCACGTAAATCAGACACGTAATTGAAACGTTTTCGTAATTTGAATATGAATCGCACGATGTCCGTGCAATGATCAAAATGATCATGTCCTACCGGGCTCGCGAACGAAGACAAACTCTGTCCACGGCGTGGAAAGCACCCCTGTTTGAGGGAGGCTTAACTTGTTGGTGGTGGAAATGGACGGAGGTAAGTTGGATTTGTTCGATATGTCACTTCAAACGTCAAAACGCGAAAGAATAATATTTGCGATAGGCTGATCGAGCGTGACACCATTGTTCGATCGTGAAATTATTCCAGACTAAAGACAGTATTCTTTGGCACGATAAAAAGGAAAATAATAATTATAATATTCCAAATTTTGTAAGAAAAAAAAGTGCAGCGATATTCAATAATCTAAAAAATTTTTTGTACAGGTAAAATTGCAATCTTTTTATTAGAAAAGATTTTATTTTTTTTTAATTTACAATATCTTGATGCTTGAAGGATACATAAAAAATATGCTAAATAAAACTTGACAGTTTAATTTCTTATTTCCGTGTATATTATAACTGTTCTGAATTTTACTCAACAAAAAAGTGTTTTAATTTCTTTTATTTATTGGCGATGTAGATATTAAAAAGATATTATAGGTAGAAAAGCATCTGACTTTATAAATAGCATGTGCATTGTTGTTATATAAAGTACTTCGTATCAACATCAATTGCATATACAATAATTTATTGCCCATGTACAAAAGTTTAAAGGATAATTCTAAGTTATACTATAACATCGCTATTATTGCGGGAATTTTAATGAACTAAAGAAGAGTGCAATATGATTGATTTAGCCCTCATTCAGCATTAAGTTTTCACCATATTATTTCGAATAGGATCTTTCTTTCTTTAACTCGAAGAAAGAAACGCAACTTCTCTGTCATCTTAATTGACGAGTAAAATTATTTATTGCGCATTGCAAAAGTAGAGTTACAGAGGAACTATACACAAAGATTCATTTTTGATTAACGTTAACTAAATATATTCTTCAAAAAAACCGCGGCAACAGCCACGGTTTGAGTCAATAAATTATAAGAATGGCTCATCAGACTTCTCCTATTTATCTTTCGAAGTGAATCATTATTATATTCGTGCAAGGTTTATGGCTAAATCTAATAATGTTATATTCGTGCCTTGAGAGATTAATTTCATCCACTAAAATAAAAAAGTTGCACTTATTTTGCTTATTTGTTATAATTACAAATTTAATGCTTATTAATGCTTGCTGATAAAAATCAAGTACGAAAAATAAAAAGTATACCTTTTTTGGCCATTTAAGAAAAATGCAAGTTAAGTTTCATGCAAAATGATTCAAAACTTATTTCAAGCAATCATGGAGAGTAAATGTTCTAATCTAGTATATGGCAGTAAATAAAGCAATGGAATCGTCGAGGCCGAAAGAGTTTATCTATTTTTAATATTGCAATAGTTTATGAAGATTATTTACAATTAAGTACTCTGGTTTTGCGTGCATTTGCTGTGTAACAAAAAAATTGTAGGATAATCGGCATAAATATTAAAAATATTAATTCAACATCTAAATAACAAAAGTTCCGTTCTTTTTCTTTTAATTCTAATTAGTTGAAGTTGGACTGTTATTATCTGATTAGAAAACTAAAAAGTAGCGTGATAAGTGCGACGTTTTATTGCTCTTCAAATGCAGTAATCATATTTCTATTTGTTGCACACGAGCCTTGCCAATAATCCGTCATTTTTATTAAGTATCCTTGCGCTTTTGTCAAACCAGGAAGCACTCTCACACTAATTATATTATAACTCAGCTATTTACATGTATCGGATATTCAAACGCAAGAAGTTAAATATAGAAATGTGCTGTGTCTCATTAGCATTTTATAGTTTTGTTCCATTTTCTATCAATTCCAATTATTATCCCTGCTAGTAAAATGATTTTTAATACGCGTCGTTTTTCATAATTTTTATATAAATCCCTGTCATTGACTAGAGATCCAGTTCTCCTCACCTTATTAACGACACGTTTAAAATCAAAGTTTTTTTAAGACACATCGATGATATTTCGTTTTTTTCTTCAAATCATTTTATTATACATTAAAGCGTTCGCGCATAGATTTCTATGTGAGATAGTCACTTTCTCGAAAATTTACTTTTTTTCGAGAAATGGTATCCTTTTCTTGGATTCATAATATTTCAGCTTCTATCACGAAGAATGAAATTTTTTCTTTTAATTTTAAAACAATTTGCACGTCACTGACTAGTCCCATGTTGTAGAAGAATTCTTCTTTCACACACTTGTCAAAGAAGTTTTTTAACCGTCAATTTTGTTATTCTCTTTCTTGTTCTTTTTCTAAATAATCGGATTAAGTTTCAATCCACAATTTTTAATTCTAAATCGTTATTAGAAATTTTACGATCTTCTTTCATATAAGTTTCTCGCGAGGTTTCTCGGCGATTTCTTGAATACTGCGGAAAGGTTTTCTTCATCTTTCAATACGTCTGAATTTATTTTCAAGACGATTCTAGCGAACGAACTTCAATTGCTAAACAATTACGAGGACGCGAGTAATTTCGCTGCTGCAGTAACATGATGCTGATGATGATAGGACGCCTCTTGAGTGCCATAATAGCTCTGTTGCTGATGTTCACTGGTGACAGCGAGTTGATGAGGATGTTGATAATATGATGAGTACGGCTGACCAACGATGCCGTCGCAGCTCCGCGGTTCCGTTTTCACAGCAGGTACACTTCCGGTGGCCAGGAGAGAAGTATGTCCGAGGTAAACGGGTCTATCGGTCGATGTCGACGAGCCCGATGACTTTGGCACCTCGATTTGATGCTGCTGCTGTTGTTGCTGCTGTTGTTGATTGTTCTTCAAATCTGTAGAGAAATAATCATGATACATTAAGAATAAACCATTGTAAATATAATAAAACGAAGAAATCGGACAAGACTATACATAAATAAGTACAAGATATAAGAGAAAAATTATTTTTAATAGATATTAATAGATATGCAATAACTGTAATTTAAACTTGAAGAGTAAATTTTTGAAATTATGAATGATGAATTATGTAAAATTGAAATTATTACAGTTATCGCTTCTTATGTATTAAAACACAAGAAGTGATTTATTATCTATTTTAGAGTTTTATATTTTTATATTTTGTACATATCTGTCACGTAAGACAAAAGAGAATTTTAACGTTTACGAACCTGTGGAAGGGGAGGATGTAGTCGAGGCAGTGGATTCATGGTCTCCCTGGGACGATCTAGCATTCTGCTCTGGGGTCTTTTTCGGTTTTCTCTTCCTTGTTTGTATACCGTCCTTCCGCATGGCTAGCGGTCTATTGACCCCATGCAATTTGAAGTATAACCCACAAGCGTTGCATACTGGCTCGCCCTCGTTGTTGCGCCTCCACAAAGTGGTGGTGCGGGTGCCACAGTTTGTGCAGCACAGCCCGAGTCGCCTCGTCGCGGTCTGAAATTCCGACATCTGTCCCATTTGTAACGCATGTCAAAATGATTCAAGTTATGCGAATGCAATTATCGTGATTAAATGCGATATATTCTTAGAAGAATGAAACAGATCTCTTTTAAGAGACGTTCATAAAAGATTAATAAATGTGAATTATAAATGTGAATTATAAATTGAAACAACTTAATACATATATGAAAGTATTTCTAAATCCCGGTAGGTCACACAATAAAACATTTTCATATATTAGAAATTAGTGTTAAAAGTCAGTTCTTTTGCGGATACAATACATCATATAACTTTTTCGCGACGTAGAAAGACAGCTCTTTGCAAAATGAATATACGTATAATATATATACATATATATATTGGTGAAATTTTATTATGATCATTTGTGGATGAACTTACCAGGCGTTTTGAGGGCTTAATGAGCGGCCTATTCATGCCGTTCATCTTATGATAAAGTCCGCAAGCATTGCAAAGATAATGGCCAGTGCCGTCTCTTCGCCAGAGCGGCGTCGATATCGCGCCGCAATTCACGCACTCGCGACCCTCGCCAAACTGGAAGTCCATCGCGGTGTCTGTAATCATTTTCATATTCGATCGATTAATTTATTTTTGTTTTAACGCTTGTTGTGATTTATGCACCAGAGATCAAAACTGATTAGTTTTCTACATATTCTAAATTTTGAAACAACAATACAACAACAAGAGACTTCAACGAGATGCACATCCTATGATTAAAGAAAATTTAAAAGCATTAAGTCACGGAAAATAAGAGATTTAAATTTCATTTTACATCTGATGATGTTAACTCCACTGTAAACTTCTCCAAGTTTCTCATCACGTGTCACATGACATTCTATTCGTTTCGCATGAAAATCCAAGATCGGCTTTATCCGAACGAACTGACCAAACTCACGAGATAAGACCGTTCTTTACGTTTTATCTAGATGCCCGTAGCGGGATTTAAATTTAAAGTTAGACGGCAAAGCATGAGAATGCGCGACGGCCGGCTGTTCCTGCACTGTTCAGAGGAAGCATCCGCCCGCGCTAGCTTTCTGAACCGATTCCCCGTCGGTACGCTGTAAAACACTTGACCGCGGGATCGACCCGGCTCACTTCAAAGGTACCGCTATCACTTATCCATCGCACATGGCCCGCCGTATGCACGGCGGCGAATAGCATCCGCGAAGGAAAGTAGCTTCTTTCTCTTCGCCTCAGCGCAGCGTACGACGTTTTTCTTTCGAGCGGTGCTGTCACGAAGTCAGCGTTAATCACGAAGTCAAATGCTTCTTTTCACGCGCGTTAATATGATATTTTATTGTTATGTATCGTTGAAAGGTTCATAGCTCACAACGAATGATATCTAGCTATAAAATTTTATAAAGAGTTAAATGAGATAATTTTGTCAAGCGGTTCCTATTCCTGTGCATGATTACTATGCAGCTAGAAAGTTTCGATTAGAAAGCCCTCGTCTCTCGGTGCCGTCGATGATATGAAAATAAAAGATTGATCACCAGAAGGTTTTAAGTTGCACCACAAAAACACACACTCCGCTTGAGAATTTCATGGGTACGCCCTCGCGAACTCCGTTCGTGATATCGTCTGCGGTTTCGATAAACTAATCGGCACCATAGGAAATTGCATGCCTACATATCTTATCACCGCGGCATACGGGTAGTTCTCATAACTTTTGTTTATTTATCATTGCGACTTTACGCGTGATGCACGCCAACGAAAAGCGATATGAGCACCTCCGTTTTCACGCGCCATCGCAAGCAAATTTAAAGTATAGCAGGGAAAGCTAATGAAATCCAGCTACATTAGTGATATTTTTATTTACGTCGCAGTCAATAAAGATAACGTAACGCCTATAATATAATATTACTTAATATAATCACACCGATATAAATTATTGATGTTTGTCGAATTAGTATTGTTTAATATTTAAGAAAATTCATTAACTTCGATGTTTAATATTGAATAATTTTTTCAAGATGATCGTTTCAATAGCTTTCCTCATTCTCATTTCAGAAATATCTGATACTGATATTATTTAATTCTATCATATTTTATTTATTCGATGTGCAGACGCTGTGTGATGCGTAAACTGTTATTACCATGATATCTGCTGAAACGTTAGCACAAGAATTTTTTATATCTCACATAATACTTTTGCCGCACCGTGATTTTATTGTTTACGGATTAAAATAGCAGGCTCACATGACGGATATGTGTAAAGAGCACATCTGTATTAAAAATCGTATTAAAAATGTACCACGAACCATAAGGCGATGCACGTTGAAAGCCGGTGCCGTCATAGGCACGCCACGAGGACATCATCGCGACGTTCTGCGCATAGAACGGTGCGGCCGCGGCCGCAGCGAGGGTTGAATGAGGATGCGCCGCGTGCGGATGTCCCGCATGCGGATGGCCAGGCCCAGCGTGCGGCCCCATCGCTGCCGCGGTACCGCTCGTGTGTCCAGCAAGCGCGTGATGCGCCGCATACGTTTCCACTCCGTGTTGCCAAGACGCTGTCTTTTCCCTTCAAAGGATCAAGCATATTTCACGTTTAGTTCTCTCAAACACGTATGTGACGCACGTATGATCTTTCAAAGGTCGTTGTACCATGCGGGCGAAGGCGAAGTAGGGAAAGAGTGATATTGCGCTGCCGTAGCTGCGGATGGAATCGCCGGCCTGGACGACGGAACGTAGACGGGCGCCTGAAGCTGCTGCCCGTGTTGCTGCTGCTGCTGCTGGGACTGCTGCTGGTAATCGGAACTTGCGCCGTACCCGCCACTTCCGCCCCCGTGGAACATTCTCCTCGAGAGCTACCACCGTGGCATCTGTCGAAAATGAAAATATCGAAAATTAAACAATATATATTATCTCCATTTGAAGCTTTCTAATTCGCGTAATTATAATACACAGAAGACAATATACATATTGTATTCTCGGCGAGTTGTGTAATATTGTTAAGTTTTTAGTATATCGTATAAGATTTTTAATAATCACAATTGATTGTGATTCGCGTATTTCAATAATATATAAATTATAATTACTCATCTTTATAATGAAGCAGCTATGATGCAAAACTTTCCTTAATTTTATATGAAAGTAATCCCTTTATTCGGTGCCGACCAGTGCCGACAATATGAAATACAAGTGCAAAAGCGCAAAGTATGGCGGCAAGTACTTTGCGTGCTAAAGGTTTGCCGCCGACAATCTCATTTTGCTACCACAGAAAGATATATCGTTACGTCGGTAATATGGAAGCGGCAATAATACATCCTGTAGCAGATAATGTTAATGATCCCTTTAAAGCCGATAACCGGCCGTGCATATTGAGATTCCGCCGAGCGTCATGTAAGACGACGAGTAAATGCGGCATAGGCCGCCCATGAGACCAAGGATGGTCGTGAATAATCCGCCGAATCCTGTCATGATCGCCGTCGGGCCTCTTCATGTCGTGATTGTCGTCTTGTCTGTCTGTGCAAAGAAACCTTTGTGGTCGTAAATCGGGAAACTACAAGTTCTTCGATTTACATATGCACATGATCGAGTAGCGCCTTTTAAATTTCGAGTAAAATTTATTACGACAGGCAATGAGGGAACGTTGACTGAAAAAGTATTCAGCTTTGTCTGCGACGCGGACGTGAAATAGATATTTTCTGGCCGTGCTTATACACATATATGTTATATGACACGCGTATATTATTCACTAAACAAATTAATTGTAAATTTGGCAAGTATTCTCTCTACTCTGATCGATTTAGATAACGTTTCCAATCGCAGCATTTTTGAAATTTAATTGAACATATCTAGATTCCTTATTATCATAAGACGATACAAGTGTTAACTCGATTTTTTTTCTAGTTTTTCATATTGCAAATAGTCGAGATAATTGAACGAATATATACGATAAGCCTCTTACTTGCGATAATTGGCAATTATAGTTGAAAGGCTATTTCCACGCGCGTGTTACGCGACTTTATTTAATTATGCAATATGAATTACACAATATTTCATGATATTTACTAATACCAGCGCTATTGCGGCGCGTCAAGAACTTATCTCGCGGTATTGTTAGAAATGAAAATATAGTATACTTGGCTCGATACATCGGTATCTCTTGCACGCACCGTATCCATTTTGGTACGTGAATCCTGTGCCGCCCACGCGTCTCATTGTTAGGATACGCATCTCCTTAAGAATACGCGCAACCTCACCATATCTATGCACCCCTTTTGAACGCGATGCATAGAACATAGAACATGGCGCGTTTTGTATTGCAAAACTGAGAGAAAATGGATATCATCAGCTAAATGTAAAGATATGTTTATGATCATGACAGCTTCTTATCCTAACAGAAACGAAATACTTAAAAATTCCTCTCTTTCTCTAATTTATATATTTTTACACATATCTATTATTCAATATTTTTGTTAATTTATTATTATTTTTTTTTAATTGAAACGACGAGTTAGTAGTATTCCCAAAGAAAATAAATAATATTGGTTTATATATTAATAATAACTAATAAAAATAAAATATATATGTGTCGATATATAATATTTGCAACGTTTGGTTGAACAAATGATAATTCGAATGAACAAAAGTATCGATAAAATTCAAGCATCCCTAAACGCGAAATAATTCAGGCAACAGGGTAATTGATATTAAATTCTCACACATCTTGCCGCCCACAACTATTCCATTGTCTCGGATATGTTTTTTCCAAGGAAGCGATCGTAATACCGCCATGGTTGGCATGTTTCTATATGATTCGGTTCTCCGCGATACGGATGCAGGATCAGCCTTCGAAAGGAGCGATGAGCAAATAACATATATGGCATATATGAAAATGGAGGTGTATACCGAAATGCATTTGCGCAAAAAAAAGAGAATAAAGATCGAAGGAAATTGAAAAGTAAGAAAAATTCTTATTTGTACAGAAAGAATTATAATTCGCATACCTTATCCAATTTATTATTACGATAAAGCGCGAAATGCGCGACGACAATTTAATTATTAAAATGCAGACAATAAGAGAATATAATTCGATTATAGAATATTTGGCAGTTATTTTACAATACGTGGAATATTTCGTGGGGAGCAAATCGCTGGCGATAACAAACACGATCTTGACGTTTAGTTTTGCGGCGGTCAGTTGCGTACGGGTGTTGTGCATGTATGGTCAAATCCTGAAACGCAGCTTTTTTAGCATTGACTGGTCAATTCTGCGGAATGACTGATCAATCCTGCGGAATAATCAAGCGTCTTGAGCAGTTTCTAGGGATAGCAGGCTGGGAGTTAGATTATTTTTTTTGTATGTGCTGGGAGAGGCTCCGCGCCTATTTGTGTACACACATTGCATATGTTTATACACACATATCAGCAAATTACTACAAAATTTTGACCAAGACGCTTGGTCGGTCGGCAGAATTGGTAGTCAATCCTATAGGATTGACCGCGTTTCGGGCTTTGACCATAACATTATAAATATAGAAAGATTCAAGGAAAGATTACTATTTTTATGCGATTTATATTTGAATTTGTCGTCGATTAAATTGTAATTTCTCCTATAATTTTTAGTTTAAAAAGTGGAGCAATTCACAGTGTGAGTAATAATTCAGATTGAAATTTAAGTAGTGGAGATTCGTCATAATTCGATTATTAATTACTAATCATTGTGTGATACATTGAATAAAAAAATTTTACTAATTCTCTCGCGTGATGGGTACATTGATATGGTGGGACGGCTCAGTATTTGGAGAACTTTTCTCACACAAAAGGAAAGCTGTTGTAAATTTTCAAGCACGTCCGATTGGAAGTGTTGTATAAAATGTCGCACAATCATTGTGTTTTAACAATCACATCTCGGGAATGCCGTACAAAATATCGCGCGATCATATAATGAACCATGCATGTTTGTTGTGCAACGAATCTTATAAAAGTGACTAAGGAGGCATCAAGCGACGATGGAGTAACTAAAATCTGATTATTTGATATGGACGTTTATTTGAATGATTAAAATAAAAATTAGAAATTAAAATAAATACGATTTATTAAATTTTACAAGAGGTTATTTGCCAAATCCTGTTTAACGCACAAAGTTGAACTCGTCGTGTCGCGTGTCGAGAGTAGGGAGCTCATGAAGGTATGACGCGAGGAGTCAGAGGAGAGAAAACGGAGAGAAAGAAACGCGCAGGTCTTAAAGAGGGGATTTCGCCGTGTGTACCGTGGCGGGGATCAAATGATAGTCTACGCATCGGAGAAAGAGAGGTGTTGTTCAGCGAATAAAGGCATTGCGAGAGAAAGAGAGAGGCACGGAGACGCGCAGACGCGTCTCCACCTTCATCGCTCGGCTCCGACCGTTGAATCGGAGATACTGATAGCGGCCATCGCGGTCACAAATATACCCCGTGTAGGCGGGACCAAAGTTTCGTCGCATGTATACAGTTGATGTGCACGTGTATTAAGCTCATACCGATGTGGTGCATAAGTGAGTGCATGCAACCGCGTTATGCGACCTGCCCTATAGCGAAGTAAATATAGTGATCCATGCATCGGATCAGACTATTATAGGTTTTAGTAGTGCTAGATAGAAATAAAAATCCACTTCTCTCTCTCTCTCTCTCTCTCTCTCTCTCTCTCTCTCTCTCTCTCCAATTAAAATTAAAATAAGGTTTATACAAGAATTGTACAAACTTCACGAATTGTTCATGTTCAGACAAAAAATTAATTATGATACTATAACTTGTTTATTTTTGTCTCATATATTAAAAGATTACACTCTCAGAAAATAAAAAGTTCAGGTTTCTTCTTAAAAGAAGGCTAGCTTCATTTGTAATTTCTTTCAGACTAAATTAATGTTCGGAATTTGGATTGATTTCTAATGCGAGATTTAAGAGGATAGAATATAGTATCTATATCTTTTTCTTAGAAAAAAAATAGAAATAATTTTGAAAACAATTAAGATTATAATGAATTATGATGATAATTTTATGGCAAAATAAGAGTTAGAACGGATATTACGTCATATTTGACCGATGCTAATACCAAAAAAACAATTCGCGAGCTACTAAATAGATACTATTATCGATATTGAAAGAATTAGTCAAAGTATTCTGGTGACGATAATTTAATTTAATTTCTGACATTAATTAAATATAACATGATTAAATTACTATAGCTGTAATTGTATTAGTATATTAATTTGTACTTATGATACGAAAGACCCCCTGTACGAAATCCTGCAGTACAAGTAACTGTAATCATATGTATGTATCAGTGTGCATAATTGTGTTATTAATAACGATAATAGCATTCGCTCAATACATCTTTATCATTTTGCAAAATCATAATTTTCTATAAAGTTTTTGGAAACCAAACTTTCGTAGCTTAATATGAATCAGAATTCTTACAATTTGTAAATAGAACCAATCTTTTATTGTTTATTTTTTCTTAATTTATCAATTATTAGAATTTAGAAATTAATTGGTGTTTAGAAAATCATAATTTCGAGAATCATAATTCATAATTATTGGTCTGAGGAAAAGAGTCTCATTATTTTTTTTTTCATAATTTTATTTAATAGGCTGTTAATGCCACAGATAATTCTTTTGATGAGTACAAATATATCTTATCAACTTGTATTAATGACTGTCAAAAGCATAGATACATTAAAACGATGCATGACAGTTTATATGCATAAATAATTCTTCAGCGCTCGAATGGATCCGACTGATAGCGTAATCCACTATTCTATAAGCAATTTGAATTTTTTTTTAACTACTGGATAATATTGACTTTTAGTTAGTATTAATGACGTTATATTTCTTGACGAAGCGTAACAATAAGTGGCAACGCAGTTTATCTCAATTTGCGATAGAAAAACACAGTATATCAAACACGACCATAATGACTGCAATAAAATTAGCATAACTTATCGACATCAGAGTCATTTTGATATCACTTGATAACGTGCTGAGGAAAAAGCTTTCAATCCTATAAACGTGCCAAAATCAATTTATTTTCGTATTTCGATGACAATAGATAAAGTATAAACAAATTTTTTTATTGGCAACACATTGATACAAAATATTAGACTGTTTTGTGTTACTCATTAAAATAATTTATGTAACACGTGTATGAAAAGTGGCACATTACGCACGCTACGCGTGCGTGATAGATCACTTTCCACGCACTTGCAACATAAAATAGGGTATGCAAGTCGTGCGTGAAGATGAAAATTCCCGGGTGCGGTGACCGCACTCGCCTTCGGCTCGTGCGTCAACTCCGCACCCTTGAATTTTCATCTTCCAGCACTAATTGTTGCACAAATAACTATTATTGCATGCTATGTTTATTGCACGCTTATATAACAGTATTGATAAAACATTTCGTATATATCTACCATACTGATTTATAAACATCGCCTATTCAAAGAATTGTGTTGTTTTTATTGTAAACTTTACAAATAAGTAAGTTGATTCGCGGATTGATATCTAATGATGAATTTTTTTCGATCATTATCGTGATTCTCATTTACGTGATATAAGAACTGAGATTTTCGAGATATCAATCTTCCGTCGGACATTTTATTTTTCATTAAACTACGCGGAATGATCGGCGTGAAAGCCATAGGCATAAGTATGTCATGCGATGCAAACTAATTTATTATTTCGCGCGTTGCATGATTCTTCGAACGTTTTCGTCCGAATATAGTTAACATTGTAGTTGAAAAAATTATATTTGAGTTATTCGGAATAATAGTGTGTAAAGTAAAATAAAGAGCTTTAATTTATGTTCCATAAACGAAAGCGGTGTTGTTTCTAGATAAAAAAGGTAAAAACAAATTTCTTAAAGGTTTTGTTCATTAAAAGTTCTTAAGGTAATCGAACAACTGTTTAAGAGTTATGTATTCAATGTACAACTCTATTTATCGGCATCGCGTTGTTATGGCGGAAAAAAGATAGAAAAACAAGCTCTCTCTCTCTCTCTCTCTCTCTCTCTCGGTTATATTTAAGAATACGTTTAAATCTCTTGCACGTAGAGATACGATTACGCGAGTTTGTTATATGTACACGCGACGGGTGTGCGCGCATGTTATATGCACACGCATGTTTATTACGTTGATAATAACACCATAATTATATCGGCCGCGAATATGGCACTCTCGTATTATTGCTATTATTAATGTGATTATTATTTACGACGTCAGATTAACATTACTTCAATAAGTAATAATTCCGTCCACGACTTACAAATTACACGCCGCGTCGTCGCTCTAATTTACAAAGTGGTTACAAGTTACCAAACGCGAGTGACTCGTCAACGTTGTTTTGTTTTTACGATAAAACGCCGTGTACTCTTCATTAATGTAAATTACGCGTATTTATACGACGATACGATTGCATTTGTATGACATTTACCGCTGGTCATTGTATCTCGATTCATCTGTCGTTTTCCAAAGTAATAACATCCATTAAAAGCATTGGATATATATATATATATTTTACGAGAAATTTAGCGCAAGCAGACGGCACTAATCGCAAATGCAATTGAAATAATTTACATGAATAGTAAATCAATACTATAATATTAACCGAATTAATAAATATTAGGTACCGAAAGAAATACCCTTTCGATATTAAATTATTATAACCGTTGATGCCATGCTGAAGTGTGTATAAGTATGGCAAATTAAGTAAAGAGATTACTAAATATAATTGTTATACACATAATTTAACGATATATACTGAGCACATTTATTTTTCTGTTCGATATGTATCATCTAGATACTGATACATCATTGCCTATTTTCTTTTTCGCAACTGAATTATCAATTAAGGATACTCGATACTTGTGAGAAAAAAAAAGAATCAAAGTTACGTCTGCATATATTTATTTGTTGAACAGATATTTTTCACATGACCGGTACTGCTTCATCGCAATGCAAAAAAGCGCGCGTGCAATTAAGCGCGATTACGAACTCCCCGGCGCGATCGCGACGCTCTACGGGAGTGATCTCTCTCTAGTGGAGCGGAAAATATTGGATCCTCTAATGGGAACCGGTTAAGAAAATAATCGCGTTTCGATGTTAGGCGGCAGCGGTGGCGGCGGCGCCACATCAACGCGGCGCCGTACTTTTCACGGCCCTCAACGGATCACACGGAATTTAGATGAGAGTCTGGCGAGTTGCGACGAGTTAGAAGGGTCCGACGCCACCATGTCGATGGCACCAGGTATATCGGTAATGGACACCGATTAAAGGGACCAAATAGAACGAGAAAGATGTGAAAGGCTCCCAGTTTTTTTTATGGTACGTAGAAGTCGGGTGCTGTTACGCGATTAAATTATGGGGTATATTTAGTATTCTCTTATTATATTACGTACAAAGAATATTTCGATATTGTCACACTAATATTTAACAACATATTCTTTAACTCAAAATCAATATTTTTTTTATTAAGACATTAATAATAATTTTTATTTTATTATTTTTTAAGTGATCTTTTTTATAATTTAAATCTTCTTATTTAATTTTGAGAAAATTCTATTTTTTTGTAGACTTGCAATTTGAAACTGGAAGTTAACATGTTGTTAAGCTTTAATAAGATGTTGCTGAGTTACTAAAATTTAATCTTGCGTCATAATCTCTCCTGATATTTTCACAAGAAAATCGATTAGAAATTGGTTAGATCACAGAATAAATTGTGTAAAAATATGTACCCAATAAATATATACATGTGTATATGATATATTACAAAAATTGTTTAATAGCATAAACAAATTAATAAACAGCTATACGAGTCAGGCGCGGTACGTGGTGCGCAAGTAAAGAAATTAATAAGTACAGAAGTAACGAATTACAATGTACGTAATATACATATACATATATTCCAACTTATAATGAACTGCGCGCCGATTATTTGTCGGACTTGCATAATAGCATAAATACATATAACAACAAATTTAACACAATATTCGTATCTTTTTTGGATTATCGATTTATTTAAAATTTCATTTGATTGTGAAGCCTAGTGAAGCCATATTCCAATATTCAGATAAAAGTAGTCTACTAGTTGAGCTATCAAAATGCGAATGCAAAGTATTTCGCAAATTTGTTTTCAGGAGTATATTCTTGAATAATTTTATATTAATAATGCAAACAATCATGTGTTATGTTCGTTTAAACTAATTGCATTTCTCATTTCAAATTTAAAATTTGATAGAAAAGAATCTTAAGTAATGAAGGCTGAAATTTTATAAAATACTAGTTTTCTAAATATTCCTTTATATTTAGTTTTCGTTTGAAGTTGACTCCTATGAATACAATATTCAAATGAAGAAATCAATATAGTCACAATCATTCCAATTATTTGTGGCGATCATGATGCAGAGAGATGTACGCTATTCTAATGAGCCGAAGATCCGGGTTCATCCGACTAAAAATCGTCGATTTTTATTCGATCGCCACCTCTCGAAAGGCAATGGTGTGCAAATCGCCGAGAGTATCTTGCCCAGAAAGGGATGACGCCGTGGTTCTTTGTGAGCGCGGATGATTAGTAACTGAAGGATCTCCTCGATTGGATCCCGGCTGATTCCGGCTTTTATTCCACATATGTGTTACTGCACTATTATCACTGTCATTGCATTGCTCTTCAAAGAAGCTTGAAGCAATCTTATTAATTTTCTATCTCGGAAACAGGTGTTACAGGAGGACGTTTAAAAAAAGGCCACAATAATTTGTCATTATAGAATAAACTCGGGTAAGATGACCATATAGAGGAAAAATGGCCAACCTATATGTTCTTTCAATCTAGCTCGCCATGAAACATCGAATGAACATGGGTTAGCCATCCTTCTTCTATGGCCAAGATGGCCATTGATAAGATACCCGAGTCCACCCTACACTTTACATTTAATACTTGAGTACGTAACATATTATAATTAAATATATATTTCCGTGACTTAAATGTGACTCACTCAATTATTACTAAACATAAAGTGTATAAATGAAAAGTTATTGTCGTCTTTTTTCAAACGTTCTCCTATAGCTTCTGTCTGAGATGTGCTCTTTTCCAACCTCCAAGATCCATTATATTTAATTGCGAAATTTGTATTGTACCATCCAAGTCAGCACTAGATTCTCGACTTTCAATCGTCTGCAATGTACTACTTTTGTTGTGACTTTCAAGTTTGCGGTACACTTAGGTTATTTTATGTAATAATCCTCTTGACAAACATTATCTTGGCAATTTTGTAATCTTTTCTGGATAATTTACAAATACCTGACCATTCATGTATGGGGTCTACTTGAAAAAAATATTTACGAGATATTTACATTTGATTTAGATACATTCTCATATAAATGATACTTATAATCTTTTAATACTATATATCAGCCTTAAAGAAAAAAATCTTTCTCAACGAGAAATCTTTTTAATTTTGAAAGTATAATCTTTTTCATTTTTAATTTTGACCAATACTAAAAAACATAATAACTTGATTTAAATTATTAGAAACATTTGTTTGCAGTAATTACCCACGATAATATATATGTAACTGTCGGCTTTGACCGATTTTACTTAATCATTTTATTTGTTGTTCGTTATTACGACGAATTAAATCAAACAATCCGATTAGCATTAGCGCTTATTATTGTGTGTTTATCGCAAAATATTATCTCAAAAAATGGTAATCAATATTAAAAAATGTAATAGCCCGAATGCAACCGTTTGTTAAATATTCCTGACGTTTATCCAAGAGAACAGTCACAGCCATGGAACAATTTTACTTAACAATAATCTCATTTGTCGTTAATTAATGCAACGAATTAAATTAACTTGAATAATCAGCATTAAGGTACATTAAAAATTCCCTCTTCGCAAAACAGTAGCGCAAAAAAAGCCCGAGCGTTTTGCGTATACGATATCGATCGCGTATCGGTTTAATTATCTTGATGATGCATACGCAAACGGTGCAATTAGCGCCCCGTTGCCGAGGGACGCTGCGCTGCGCGGTATGAGTAACAATGTCTATCGCGAAACGAACGGCTCCGAGGGTGGATTGTCACTTCGAGCTATAACTGTTCGTCGCGCGCTCGGCGCTGCTCGGCGCGGAACCGTTCGCAGAAACTTCGTCGAGGGCCATCGGCTTACCTCAAAGTGGCAGGTCCTGTTCCGAGGTCGAAGGTGAACTGCACGTGGCCCGAGGAGAGATAGAGAGCAATAAAGTCACCGGTCGCGTCGCTGTGATGGCCGTTGTAGAGTATCACGCCGTCCGGCGCGGTCGGTTTTAACGTGACGGACAATTCCAGCCACGACAGCGACGTGTCCGCCAATCCCGGATAACGTAGGTAAGAGGATCCGTTGAAGGATGGAACCTGCGGGAATAAAACACCGTTGCGGTCTGAGATTGCATGGAAATGTCGTTACCGGGCAAATGCATTCCCGTTTTTGCCTCCCACCCTTAATCGCCTGCCATTGGGGAAGACTGGCGAACGTGTCGCATATGTTACGTTTCGTGCCTTTTATAAGCGGTAGTGGACTGGCATAAAAAAATATATAGAATGTCCTCTATGTTTGGCAAACTATTTATCTTCGATCAATCTGCGCTTGATTTTTTTGTCACTGATAAATCGCGAGAGATCAAATGTCGCAAGTTTTCAGCATTTAACATGAAAAATATCTGCGTTTTACTCTATTAAAAATTAATAAATCTAAAGTCCCTCTAGAATTAAATTAAGTTTATACCTTTGAAGCATACGACTTAAGAAAAACTCTTTGTATGATTTACAATTTGTTGCAATCGACGATTTTCTAAAAGAAAAAGTAAATCAAATTAATCAAGGATTTAAAAAATGGCTCAGTATGTCTGAAATACCTTATATATCAACGTGGAATTCGTGGTATCAGACTGAAGAATTTCATTTCTCACATATGGGAATGTGAGCAATTTTTTTTAGAAAATTAAATTAAATTTTAAATTAAATTTAATTTAAAAGACAGCAGAAGAAAGAATATGAAATATAAAGAACATATTATAGGAAGTTAAAGGATAAGCATGTATAATATCTTCCTATTTTCTTAATTAAATTTGGAGATATGATGTTAATAGAGATTTCTTGTGATAATGTTTTAGGAAGGAAATGCTAATATCATACGAACTCGCGTGTACTTACTGTAAATGATAATGTAAGTTTAAGGAGGAAATTGCCGTGATAATTCATAACTGAGAACGTCTTCCCTGGGAACGTGAGACCTTAACGTTTATCGTATTCTTAAGCGTTATATTCCAAAAGGAACTATTATATTATAATAGCAAAACTCTATCCATAAATTAAATATGCATTATAAAAGAAAAGAAGAAACATTTTAGAAACTAATATAGAAAGAACATTTTAGTTAATTCAAAATAATTTTATTTTAACTTATTATGAATATATTCGATACGTAAGCCATTTAACGAGCGTCATGAAACGACGAGCGTCGGAGTTATTAACGCGCGTGTATGGGACTGTAATGAAAGAGAAAGGTCTCATCCATCAACGTAGGCCACGCGACATCGCGACCTATCGGTCAGCACCTACAGAGAATCACGGCGGAGCGATCATAATTATTATCCTCCCTGAGAACCGTCGAATATCAACTCGCGTATAGCGTGAAAAAAACGAGACACGCTTACCTAATTCGCTGGGCGACATTTGCGTAATTGCGCTGGAAAGGATATTAGAGTGAGCTAAATTTAGCGCACAGGTACACATTCTCGAAGAAGGACGCGCCTATTTGCGTTATCAGCGATTCGAAAGCTGTTTCGAGTCGGAAACGTCGCAAAACGTCACAAAGAACGTTAATTACCGTGAGAGAGAGAGAGGGGGGGAGGAAGACGCGAAACGAGTTAGCGTGTTTATCGTGATGAAATCGGTGGTGGTTGGCGAACCAAATACGCAAGTCTAATGCAAAAAAAGATAAGAGAGATAGGAGTGGAAGTAACGAGATGCACATCGGGATTAATGGGATGGTATTAACCAGCAGGTTTCCCCTGACGCCAGTCATTAAATTAGATCGCGACGACATGCCACATCGTGTTTCCCCGCCTTTTCCTCCTCTCTTCCGCACTTCCACCTTTTATTTTCCGCTCTTTCCTCGCCACGCGCTTCTATTTTGCGATTCATCTAGTGCGAAATAAATAAGAATCTCTTAGCGTCATCGAGCATGGCTGATTGTTTGCAAAAATCCTGTTAAGCGTAACAATGATTTACTCTCGAGTCTCGAGAACGCATCGTCGTATCTGTTGCGCATAGAAACTAATGTTCTCTTGACGCTCGCATTTATCTGAAGATTTAGCTATACGATTTATGCGTCTCAGTCGATCTATACATAGAAAAAAACGCAAAGAATTTTTCAATATTATCCATGACATTTTATTGTTAGGTATGCTCGTCTCGCTGCAGAGATAAAAGAAAAAAAGAATTATTCAAATGTTAATTTGATCGTGCGCGATCGTGATGCAAGACATTTGGCTCCAATCCGCTCTGAAAGCCTGAGGGAGAACTCGCGGCGTTAACTCGAGGCTTAAGAAGAGACGATAAAGGAAGAGAGAAAGAGATAGAGCTAAAGGGGGTGGAAGGAGAAATATGGGTGGATAGAACGGAGAGGAAGAGAGGACAGAAAAGAGAGTAAGAGATCCGCGGTATACGAGATGGGGAGCAGGTTTAGCTTTTTGCCATACGGCGATCGGCAGCCGTATCGGTGCGAATCCCCGTATACGGCCGCGATGAGCAAAAGGAGGAAGGGCGAGACGGGGGAAAAAGAGGAGAAGAGGAGGAGAAGAGGAGCAGAAGGAGGAAGAAGAAGAAGAAAGAAGAAGAAGAAGTAGATGAAGATGGGTTGGCCCGCGCGGTGCATCGATGCACCGCGGCGCGCAGGGAGGAAAGGAGGGTGGAAGGACCGCGCGATGAGCAGACGAGAAGGTGGATGTACGAGAAGAAAAAGAGTCACCCTCCA
>JASTWP010002629.1:0-39057 GCA_030770255.1 Temnothorax ravouxi | reverse complement strand
TCTATGTATTAATCTATCTACTCTCGGAAACAGAAAATGCTTCACACGTTTAGTTCAGTAAAAAAAAAAAAAAAAAAAAAACGTGCACGTCTCGGCCTTGATATAATTTTTAATATAAGTTACATACCTACATACCTGTGTAAATAAAACGGCTAAAACGAAGCCCGGGGGAGAATGTGCAAAGTATGACGTATTATATTACTGGTAGCAACAATGCTGAAACTCATCAAGATAATCTCGGAAAACTGAATATTACGTTCGAAATAAATTAAAGGAATCGCCGATAGGCCTATAAAGTCTGTATATTACAAATTTGATTACACGCGTGATTTAATTCATAATAGCAAAACATTTCTGGCTATATGTCAGCAGTATTTAGTGTAGTCGTCTACGCTTACTACGGTGTTTGCTCGATTTCTCCAAATCCCTGTCCCGTGATCGACTCCGTGATCTGTAACTACGGAATCTTCGCGACGACTTGTGGCTACCTGATCGTCTTCGCTGCGTCTTTTTGGGTTTGCTGGACCTACTGTGACTGTGACTTCGGGATCTACTTCTGCTATGCCTTTTTCGCTTACTGGGATACTTTTGTTCTTCGCCTCGCGATGGGGAAGTACTCGGAGATTTTGAGCGCCTGAAATACATCAAGTAGTGTTTTACGAATAATACGGATCACAATTGTTACGTTCTATAATCAACGTAGAAAATATAACGAATGGAAACTCTAATTATACGTTGTGCGTACATAAAATAGATAGACTACTAAATAAAAACTCGGCCTAACTAATAAAAAATTATCCTAGAATCCTTCAATCTTTAATTAAAAGTACGTAAACATCGTAATATTTTTTTATGCATACGAAGGCGCGCGTTCTCGCCTCTTTTGTTATTTTAAACTCGCATACAAAGGCGGTTAGTGTGGTACCTAGGTGATTTTGTTCTTTCGGGAGCTGCATGCGTGCCACTGCGACTGATAAATCCACCCCAGGCGTTGTGATGTTTCGGCAACGGTGGACTCGGCGTATGCCCGTCAACGTCTCCGCCGCGCGCCTTAGTTCTCGCCTCCTCATATTGACGTCGCAATTCCTCGACGCGTTTCTCCAACTGCTCGGGTCTTACGCGAGGTCGCGAGTAAAGACGTAATATACGCCGACACACGTCTTTGATTGCCGACTCGCTGACTCTGAACAGTGAGAACCAAGCGGGTGACGTGGGTAGAGGCAGCTGCAATTGTCGAGCAGCCAAATAAACGCACGCGCATGCCACTGTTTCTGGCTGATAACGTAAGAACACATCGGAGCGCAACGAGTCATTCATGTAGTTCCAGCTTTGCTGCATCAGCGTGCGATTCTTCTCATATCCCAATACTTGGCAAATACATAACTATGATCTTGTGAGGGTGTTTTACATGAACGCAGAAACCCAATTCTTTCAACACTCTTCTCTCTGACTTAATCACCTGATTCTTCAGAGCTACGTAATTCTGATCAAGGATCACAGGTTGTATCGCTCTGAAATAACGTGTGCGAGTGGATTTTTAAACGTTCTTTTCTACTCCTTTCCAGCATTTTTACATGCTTACGTATAACGTATTTGTACCGTAAAACAGCACAAGTAACAGAGAAACTTACTTTTGGCTGGAGACCTGTTTTATGTGATTAAAAACATTGATCACATCTCTGATGCGCCTAGGTGCTTCCTCGATTTTGCTGGCTAAGCAGATGCAACCCATCGCAGTTGTTTCCATATTGTGTCTAACTAAAGATTTGCTATAATAAAACCGTTGGAATATTACTTGCCCGGTGGCCATTGCAACCTACGCAAATAAATGGAAAAAACGAAAAGGACAATTAGATGACACTGTTTTGTAACATAACTTTTGATATATCAACAATATTTAACCCTTCAGGGACACAAGCAGAGATATTTCCATTGCCGCACACTTGGATCATGCTGTGCAACACATGTCGACTTGTATCCAGCGTACACGTCGTCACACTCCCATTTGTCACTACATTAGCCACTTGTGAAATCGAGATTCTCTGGAAAGTACATACATCTTGAGCTGTTTTTGTCAGTTTTGTACTAAACGAACGATATACACGTGCAAGTTCTGTCCGCAAAGGGTTAAAACCGCGATGGCAAATAATTTTTCATATGAAAACTGTGAATGAATGTAGATATCGAGTATATTTTTAGATAAAAATTTTAGATCGCTCTAATGTTTAAACGTCTTTTCAATCAAGAGAAAAGTCCTATACGTAAATATCGAATTTTTTTATAGGATTTAGCAAAGTCCACTCGACTACGATTCAACGACCTCTTTCAATCCTATATATCCGCATCGCGGCTCGATAACGTAAAGCTTTATCTTGACAAAAATGTTGATACAATATACGTACGAGTCGTATAAATGTACATTTGTATATTGCAACGATATAGGTAAATAATAATAATAATAATAATAATAATAATAATAAAAGTAATGCAATGATCGCGCGTACACATTCGAGTAAAATTAAATGCGCAAAATTGGAATAACGCATATTAATGCGTTAGCAAAAATACGAAATTAATCAAGTAGATCACACTTATCTAGAGACATCTGCAGACATTGGAAGATTGAGGTTAGAAAGATTATCGGATTGGGCTCCGACAAGTCCGATATTATATTGGCGCGCGAAAACCCACCTGTGGTAATTTTAACAGAATGCCGGCCGTCTGTATGAGTTCGCATCCCAGTATCCGCAAGTCCGTTTCGGTTTCCGCATCAAGACCATCCGAATGCGACGGGGTGGAGTTGAGTTTCTCGTCGGGCAGGAGACAGTTTTGCAACGTTAATATGATCTTGCCGTAGGGCTTCGCGTTTGGCGCGTTCGACGCGTTCGTGCCTTTCGTCGTTGGCGCCGTCGAATTCTCCTTCGCGTTCATTTCGAAAACGCTCGATTAATTCACAGAGAGTTTTACAAGCCGTAGTCGTAAGATTCGCGACGCGACCAAACTGTATGTAGTGTATGTACACTGTACGCGGGAACGCGGGCTGCTGGACTGCTTCTTCTTCTTCTTCGTATGTTTAATGGCCTTCAGGCAATACTGCCTCGAAAACGGCCAGGGCGAACCAATAGTCTTACGAGCCGTGAGGCGTGTCTTTTTTCAATTGCACTGACGCGAGTATGTGTAGTTGTGTGTGTATGTCCGCGGTGTCGGGGGGAATTCGGTAATGGCTTCTGCACACAAGACGCGGAAACGCTTGCCGCGCGGCAAGAAGCGACGCGGTAGCCAATAAACTTTTGGTTCTTACGGAAAAACAACACGTTGATTGGCTACCGCGTCGCTTCTTGCCGCGCGGCAAGCGTTTCCGCGTCCTGTGTGCAGGAGCCATAAGGGTCGACAGGAGTAACACTACCGACCTCTGTCGGGTTGCTTAGCTGCGAGTCCGTATTTATTTATTATAAATTTTTTAAGAACCAAAATGGAAAATTCGGCTATGTACCAGCTTGCGGCTGATCTTACTGATTAAAACGAGCATAAGGCCCGGTTTCACCAACGTGATTTAACCTAATCGGTCGATTAAACTCACTCTTCGTCTCTTTCTAAGGGAACAGTTGGAAAGAGATGAAGAGTGAGTTTAATCGACCGATTAGGTTAAATCACGTTGGTGAAACCGGGCCTAAGTTAATGAGATTCGTTAATTAATTTGGCTAAACTTTGGGATAGCCGTTCCTAAGCAGCTTTGCAGCTCTAAGCAAGCCTGCAAAGCTGCTTAGGAACGGCTTATCCCAAAGTTTAGCCAAATTAATTAACGAATCTCATTAAACTTATGCTCGTTTTAATCAGTAAGATCAGCCGCAAGCTGGTACATAGCCGGATTTTCCATTTTGGCTCTTAAAAAATTTATAATAAATAAAATACGGACTCGCAGCTAAGCAACCCGACAGAGGTCGGTAGTGTTACTCCTGTCGACCCTTGTGGGTTTGTTAGGCCCAAGGAACTGCGCGGATCACTTCCCCCTGCGGCCCCTGCTGGACTGCTGGCTGCAGGATACACCGATAAAAAGGGTGCATCCTTATGGAGAAAGAAATAGCGGAACGGAATTAAAACGGAATTCCTTTCCATCTTGAGAGCCTCCACCTGGAGCGTAGCCAATCAGAGCACGTCCGTTTTAATTCCGTTCCGCTATTTCTCTCTATCTATGAGATGCAGCCTTACTAAAGCGCTTCATGCGCATTGACAAAACGGAACGATTCCGAAGCGCTACGCAACAATAATGCAGTCTATGCGTTTCATGCGCAACTCGGAACGGACCCCTCTCTGCCTCCGGGTTCCTCCATCCTGTATCGGATTCGGAACGGTTGTCTGTGTCCGCTCTGCGTACCAATGCGATTTGAAAAGAGATCGACGCCGTTCTAATCAGTTCTAATCAATGGCTGCTGCCTCATTCGTATAAAGGTGCGATTTTATTGACGCTAGAAATCAGCGGCAGCGTCAAGAAAATGTAGTGGGGGAAGAAGTTCAGACCGTCTCAACTTTTTAGCGTACCGCAAAATTCAACGGAACTTCTTCCCCCACTACATTTTCTTGACGCTGCCGCTGGTTTCTAGCGTCAATGAAATCGCACCTTAATGTTAGCCAACGACTTTTTTTAAAAAAATTAGACATGTTTTAATAAAATGTGAAATCGATTGTATTTTGTTTAGAGATTATTGTAGTGCATTTATTTTTGTTTGTTAATTTATAATTAATTTTAAATTAATTATTTAATTGTAGACCATGAAACTAGCCGACATATATTATAAAATTAAAAAATTTGAACATTTACTTCCTCACAATTTTCAAGTATGCAAATTATAAATTTGCACGTTGTTTAAGGTAGTTCGATGATGAAAGGCCGAAGTCAAAACAATGTTTATAATTTTTTTATTTTTATAATTATAAAAAAATAGAATAACGCATCGCAAAGCTTCGTAACGACGTAAAAAGATTATTTTGTAAATAATTTTTACGTTGTAGAATAATATTTTGCCTGAAATATAAATAAAGTGTGTGTTAACGCGTCGCTTGACTAGTTTTCAACTTTAATTATTAATTAAAAAAAACTGTACGGTGGATCGTGTTCACCTTCAATTATAAGCTTCCTCACAAGTGTCCTCTTTCCATCGATATATATTGTTTCAGACATTTTGGCAAAAGATTTTTCGCAAACTCGTGTTACTCATAGGAAACTAACCTCTTTCCTCTTAGACCCAATGTTAAATCATTAAAATCACCTAATTTTAAAATTAAATATCTTGAGAACGGGACGGTGAATTATCTTTTTCTGGGCTTAATCGATTCAGGAGAGTTCCTTTTTTCGATATAAAAAATAAAACCTATCACTTTTTGACAAAAGTCGTTCATCATTGAACTACCTTAATCAACATTTTATTTCGCTATTAAAACTACTTCTTATGAGGAAGCCTATTTTTTTATGTATAATTATATTAATTATTAGATAAATATTTATTAATTTGGCTTCTTCATAGAGTAAGCTTTTATGATCAAAATAAAATGTTGATTAAGTAACGTGCAAATTTATAATTTGCATACTTGAAAATTGTGAGTAAGTAATGTTCAAATTTATAATTTGTACACTTAAAAATTATGAGGAAGCAATGTGCAAAGTTTCTACTTGCACACTTTTTTATTGTGATAAGCTTTATTGGCTAATATATTTGTTATACTATTACAAAATCAATTAAATAATTAATGTTTTTATTAAAATAATCCCTACTAATTGCGGATATTTCTTAATTTTTCCATTTTGTTTTATTTTTTTATTTATACATTAATTTTTTATTTTTACTTTACAAATAATTTTTTAAATATATAAAAAGTGATTTTATTACTAATTATAGTGGCACAAAGGGAGTTTTACAATCGACACAATGTTAAATCGATGTTGACTTGAGTAGTTCAGGCTACATGGTCCATAATTCAAACGATTCTGAAGAAGATGTCGCAAGCGGATTTGAGATATCTCCAAAATTGGCAAAGTTACACTTTTTTGTTTATTGCAAAAATATAACTTTTGAATGGTGCAACTATAAACAAAAAAAGCACTACAAACGATTCTAAAAAAGATGGCGCAAACGGACTTGAGATATCTCAAAATGGGGTGCGAGTAATTTTTTTAATTTTTATAATTTTTAATGTATTAAACTACAAACGAAATTTTTGTTACTACAAACAAAATGCTAACATTTTCCGTAAAAAAAATTAATTTTTTGGAAGTTGGGTGCCAGGTTCACATAAGTTTGGTCCTTGCGTGGACCTGGAAGGCAACAAACGAGAAATATACAGTAATTGTTAGTCACAAAGATTCGAAAAAGCCCGAAAAAGTTACTAAATTAATATAATTAATATAATAATAAATAATTTCGATATTTTCATAAATCTGAAAACTGTTATTTATTTTATAGACATGACTTTTGCAACATGATTGTTTAAATACATAATTTTTTTTTATATATTTAGAATAGGTGGTCTTATCGTCGTGTCACGTCGTGTCTAATATAGGTTATATTTCTTTCTTATACATAACAAGAGAGCAGTACTGCAGATATCGTTCCGTTATTGCAGCGTTATATGCGGTAAAAGCAACAGAAGTAATTACGGAACGCTCCTGCAGTTCTACTCAATGACGTCATATCGTCAGTACTTACAGTGAATATCAAAACGCACCCTTAGTATAAATATTTATTTGATATTTTTGGTAATATTTATTATTATATAGTTACAGTTACTATTTCTATAAATATTTATAACATAAATTAAAAAACACATTTAATAACATTATTGATAATTATTTACAAATTATTTTTAAATATTTATTATATATATTTTTGCTTCCTCATAGAGAAAAGCTTTGTTTTCATAAACTTCGTATATGAACCTTTGATCGCATATAAAACTAGATCTAATCAACCATTGTTAATGAATTATATATGAAATAGTAAATATATATATATATATATTTATATAAAGGAAGATGTCCTGACTGACTCACTCACTCATCAACGCCCAGCCCGAACCCCTGAACCGAATTTTTACCAAAAGTATATGAAATAGGGGTAGAATTTTCCGGGAGTGCCACTAAGAAGGGATTTTTAGAAATTCGAGCCCTATGGAGTAAAAAGGAGTAAAGAAGTGTCACACACTATGTGTATAGTTTTTTTGTTACCGATTTCCTGGAAACCGGTTTTTTTAATTTTTCTAATTTTTCGGGAAATAATTGAAAAGAGAGAGGGAGAGAGAGAAATTGAAAATATTCTAAACGATCCAGAACACTTCCCCAAAAACAACTTCGAAAATCATGTTTATAAATTTTATAAATATATACGATACACACTCTATATATAACGTTTTAAAAAAGATTGATTATTGAAGGACACACGGGAAATATATACTACCTCCAAATTTGGCAATTAATAAATGAAAATAGCAACTTATGAAGTTGTCTTTTTTATAGACTGAATTTTGATTGATTGAATTTAAAATCGCGTATAATTTCGTACTGTATAAAAGAAATAAAGAATTAAGAGATCGTGATATTAAGAGAAACAGATTTATAGTTTGATAGTATATTCGTATATACTGTCGCGCGCGCGAGAGAGAGAGAGAGAGAGAGAGAGAGGAGGAGAGAGAGAGGAGAAGAGAGGAGAGAGAAGAGAGAGAGAGAGATTGAGAGAATCGTTATTTATTACACGCTCTGGGATACATCCCCTAAAGCGTAGAAACATTTGTACAAGAAATAGACGAGGTGTGTTATAACGCAGATAAGACTGTAGTCACAAAAAAGAAAAAGATATAAAGGTATAATAAAGTATAATATCAAGATAAAATTAAAAATAAGAAAAAGAAAAAAAAAGAAAACATTAAGCGCACTGACAAGAAAAGTATCAGCCGTGGGTTTGTCCAGACATTGCAAGCAGGTGATTATGCAGCTTGATTTAAACACCGGTAAAGACGACGCGTTGCGTATGTCCGGAGGTAAGCCATTCCACAGTTCCGCGGCCGAGCTGCAGAAGGAACGCTTATAGAACTCTGTACGACATCGCGGAGGGATCATGGTACCGAGCGGAGCTCTTAATTCACGCGTGACTCTGTCCTGTTTGAACACGAAGTTCGAGTAGATGACCTCAGGTCTTTTCTTCACTAGCACCGAATAAGTTAGGCTTCCCACGAAGTACAAGCGTCGAAAACAGATCTTTAGCCAGCCGAGTCTGTCGAAGTAAGGCGTTATATGTTCGTCCCACTTGGCCTGGAAGATAAAACGGACGCATCTGTTATAGGCTCTTTGTAAGCGAAGATTTTGTTCTCCCGTGATGTTGGTTAGAATCGTGCAGCCATAGTCAAGAATAGGTACAATCAGGGCCGAGACCAGCATGATGCGTAGAGGGAGCGGTAGGAGATGCTTGCAGAGCTTCAATTGATACAACGTCAAGTTAACTCTCGTTATTGTTTTCGAGACCTGCTTTTCCCTATGACAGCGAGCAGGTTAATGTAACACCCAGATATTCAACTGAGTCCGAAAATGGTATTATGGAGTCATTACATAGATTGATGGTACACGTCTCTCTCCAAACTACTAATGTAACGCAGCGTCCCCACGATAATCGCTTGCGTTTTCTTGGGATTAATTGTGAGCCCATTTTCAGTAGTCCACTGCACAACTCTCTTTACGTCATCATTTATTCTCAAAATCGCATCGGCAAGTAAGCCAGGCTCGACATGTAAATATAGATTACGAGATCGTCCGCATAGAATTGATATTTACAGTCTTTCAATATTCCGCTGAAATCAAATAAGTATAATGAGAAGAGAAGAGGCCCCAGCACGGAGCCCTGGGGTACCCCTTTGAAAACAGGCCGGTCAGAGGACATTCCAGAAAGATCACGAACAGCCTGCCTTCTACCCATCAAATAAGAGCAGAGCCATTTTAACGTTGAGTTTGCGAAGCCTAACCTCCTGAGCTTTTCAATCATGCGATGAGGATAAACGTTATCGAAGGCCTTGGAAAAATCAAATAGTACCACGATGGTGAACTTTCCTCTTATCAGCTGCCAGTCTTATATCGTCCAGAATCCTGATCAGAGCGGTCTGTGTAGAGAAGTCTTTCCTATAGGCCGGATTGGAAAGGATCCAGGATATCATTTTCCTCAAGAAAATCCGTGATCTGGTCGGCCTACCAAGCGCTCCAGGGCCTTAGAGACAGCACATAATATTGATATTGGCCTGTAATCACGCAGTTCACAAGGGTGATTTATCTTCGGAATGGGGCAGATGACAGCCGATCTCCACACGCTAGGATAGACACCGTAAAAGAGGCAGTAGTTGAAGATGTGAGTCAGAGCAGGAAGGATGCAGGGTAATGCTCTGACGATTAAACTCCGAGGGAGCTCGTCTCTCCCGATAGCCTCCGAATTACTTCTTTGCAAAGCCCTTACTATCCCCCCAGATTCAATGTTCTTCCAATAAAATTTTTTGTCACTATATGCCACTTCTCCCAAGTCGAAGACAATACTCTCTTCTGGATCAGAGTTCTTTGCGTCACCCGTGAAATAAGCATTCAATTCCTCAGAAGTGAAAACCAATCTATCGTGCTGCGCTTTAGGTCTCAAAAAGCCAAAGTGCCTGAGTTTTTTCCACAAGATGCTAGGTTCCTTGGCATCATGAAAAGTCTTCTGGAAATATGCCGTCTTCGCCTTTCGTACCTCGAGCTGAACCAAATTCCTAAGTCGCCTATAATTACCATAATTAAATTTTGTTTTATTCCGTCTCTAGACTCTTCTCGTCCTGTCCCTGTCCCTCATCAATTTCTTCAAATCCGGCGTGAGCCACGGCGCAGGAAGATGTTTAGGGCATATAACGCGATAAGGCGCATGTTTATCATAGCAAGTCTTAAGGAAGTCGTTGAGGATCCTCACTTTAACGTCAATATCCGTGGCTAGATACAGGTCATCCCAGTGCTGCGAACCCAGCTCCGCCAGGAAATCCTTAGGATCAAAGGAACGAAAATCACGAACCCGTAAAGTTCGCCTGGGGATACGCTCGATCTTGATGTTATAGGTGATCTCGATGAGATCATGAGCAGATAAAAAGCCGACATCACGCTGATCATGTCGAACAATTTAAGCTTCTCCTCCTCATCAATAATGCAGAGATCCAGCCATGTTGAAGCAGTGCGTGTATTATGCGTTGGCAGGTAAGGCACCAGGAAGAGGTTCGATGCTTGTACAAACGTCAAAATCTGTTCCGAGTCATAAGTGCGAGAACCGAGGTCGGCATTGAAATCACCAAAAATAACCGAGTGCTTGTAATTAGCAGACAGCCCTGAGAAAACAGAGAAAAAATCGGATAAGAAGCCTGTACGTGGTGGTCTGTATACCACGGCTAAGAGAATCTTGGAGAAATTGCTGATAGACACTTCCACAACCAGATATTCGGGTTTTCCACAATAATTGTTCTCTGATGTATATACAACAGAAGCATTGAAAGCATCAGATATATAAATGGCAACTCCACCCCCTATTTTGCCAATGCGGTCGCATCTCAAGAGGCGATAGCCGTGGAGAGAGACAAGGTGATCAGAGACATGAGGTTTAAGCCAAGATTCCGAAACACATATGATGTGATATCCTGAGTTGCAGAAATAAGATCGAAAATCATCCATATGTGCCAGCAGGGATTGACAGTTAACATGACACAGGCGCAGACGATCAGAGGATTTACTGTCCATAATCAATACTGCTTATTCTGTCGGCCAATCTTCTACGTAAGATAGGACAATTTTTGTCATCAAATGCCGAGTGTTGTTGTCCAGCCAGAGACGACCATCGCTTACAATTACCGCACGTGGGATCCGCGCTCCTGGAAGAGCAGTCCTTTGTCTCATGACTTCCCGCGCAGTGCCCGCACATCGACGCAAAACGACAATGCTTCGCAAAGTGACCAAAGGCGAGGCATTTGAAGCACTGAAGGACTCTAACATAATCAGAAATACCGCAGGCGAAGTAGCCGATGTAGACTGATTTTAGTGTTCTACGAGCATCCGGTGTGACCTCAATGACGCAACTTGTAGTGAGTCGATTTTGTTTCGGGGGAAAGATGTATACGACCTTGACCTCAGACTCATCCACCTTCTCAAGATTCAGAGATATCAAGTCCGACCTGATCTCTTCTCTGGACATATTGCACGGAACTCCACGGATCAACATTCTGGGATTGATTTTACGCTCCTGCTCCAGTCCGAGGCCCGCCCTCTCGAGTTCAGTAGAGCTCTTGATTTTAGGCAGATCGACTGAATGTGCCTCGATACGTACTCTGTTATTCTTGACAGACGAGATTCGGTTGACTTTGAGATTGTACTCAGATGGCTTGATAATTTTTTGAAGGGCGACTCTGGTTTCTCTCGACGATTTGTACCTCGCGGGGGAACCCTCCGCGGGAGTGACTATGAAACTCGTAGTCCTCGGCACCTCGATCGTGGAGCCACGCGCAACCCTCAGCCTCGACCGCTCAGAGACAGCAACCGTCGCATAAGAGAGCGAAGGAGAGGCGCTGGATGCCCCTGCTTGCATGTTCGGCATATTAGTTACAATATTGTTACAGGCATCCGACATATTAGACACCATTTTGTTACAGGCATCTGACACTGCATCACCGACCATGTCCCTAATTGTCTCCGAGATGCAAGTTTGCAGCGAAGAGCTTTCAATTAAATTAATGTAAGCACAAGAGATTTCCGCAAATGCCTCTTTACAGGCTCGAAAAGCGGAATCGATTTAACCCCTCTTCTCAACAGTATCTTTACTCGAAAGCAAAATCTTAGAGACATTGTCGTGATGCCTATTTAAAGTCTGCTTAAGAACATTGACCCTGGAAACATTAATGTCTATGTGTGTGCTCTGAGAATCCACTATAGGTAAATTAGATGCCGATGGTATGCGTCTAACAGGGACTTTAGCTTTGTTTGTGTTTGACGTTTTGCCCGTCACCTTCCGAGCAGGAGAGAGCCGGGGGAGTCGGCTCCGTCATCCACGCCGCGCGCCACGCTCAGCGATACCGTCCAAAAAGAGCCAATCAGAGGCAGGAGCGCATGCGCATTAACCCTCCGATGTCCGGCAGGGAGCCCGATACCAGGAAATTTCCTTGAGACAACACAGAGGAAAAGCAGAGAAAGATACCTCAAGCAATCCAGGATCCAGATCAGGAAAAGAGAACAAGCAAGCAGTATGGCCTTGCAATCTGTGCACCAAAAAGAGAAGGCCCCGAAGGGCAATAGGCGGCAGAAAAGAGCTCACAAATACAGAGCGATATAAAGCACGTCAATCACGTATACTTACAGTACAGAGAGAGGGAGAGAGAGAGAGAGAGGGGGGAGAGGGGGGGAGAGAGAGAGAGAGGAGGGGGAGGGAGGGAGAGAGAGAGAGAGAGAGAGAGAGAGAGAGAGAGAGAGAGAGAGAGAGAGAGAGAATAAGAATGTGACTAAGAAAGGTAAGGATGTATTTTAAATTCTCAATTTATTTTTGTCAATAATAGGAATGTGACTATTTTAAATTCTTAATTTATTTTTGTCAATTTGTTTATCCTTTTTTGTATTTTTCGCTTCTTTGTTTGGATATATTATTCTCTTATAGAATCATGAATATGTCAAACATTTTATATATTGTTTCATAATTTTGCAGTTTGCAATCGATTAAAGAAGCAAGAGAGAGAGAAAGAGAGAGAGAGAGAGAGAGAGAGAGAGAGAGAGAGAGAGAGAGAGAGAGAGAGAGAAATAGTATCTTTATTTTATAACGCGCTCCAGGATAAGATCCTCTCAAACGCAGAGAGAGAGAGAGAGAGAGAGATTGATTGATTGATTGATTTTTATTAGGCCCAAGCGTAGGCTAAAGGGCAAAGTAGGAGTAAGCATGAACAGAATACAAAACGCAATCATATACGAAGTATCACAAATAAACTTAGACTAAAAATCTTAATACTAATCTTAGAGCTAACAGTTCAACGATGCAAATATCAGAGCATAATAATAAAATTGCTTACAAGTATTGCTATAAAGCTGAAACATAATTCATAATACTAATCTAGGGTGAATATTCAACATAGAAGGACACATACTCGCAAATGTGCCGAACAGTAAGCAGCAAACAGAAAGCATGCAATATCAGTCAGACTCCAATGCAAATAAATACGGACAAAGGAGGTTCTTAAAAGAGCCAAGAGAAGACGCAGATTTGATATTATCAGGGAGAGAGTGCCAAAAGTACATTGCGGAGAGTCGGAAAGAATTGCGGTAGGTAACGGTTCTCTGGAGAGGAATATGAAATGTAAGAGAGGATGAGGCAAGCGGTCAGAGCTTCTCAAGGCTGAATCAGGAAGAGTGAAAAGTTCCTGAAGATAGGAAGGAGATTGTGCATAGAGAACACGGTAGGTTTGGCAGCCAAGAAAGTAGAGCCTTCTGTTTCTGACCGAAAGCCACCCCAAAACGACGCCTGAAAGGGGTGATATGCTCATCTCGCCTGAGATTAAAAATGAATCTTATGCAGCAATTAACAAGTCTCTGCAATTTAGTATCCAACTCGCCACTTAAACCATGATAAACAAGGCAGCAATAATCAATATGTGGTAAGACAAGAGTAGTGACAAGTTTGATTCTAAGTGCAGTAGGCAGAGAGTTCTTGTTAAATTTAAGCTTGTACAGAGCGTGGTGAACTTTCTGTGAGACATCTGTGTGTGAGAGAGAGAGAGAGAGAGAGAGAGAGAGAGAGAGAGAGAGAGAAGGAGTGTGTATATCATAAAATATTTTTCACATTTATTTCGTGTTCGCAGTTATTCAGGTAATAGAATCGTTTTTGCTTTAATTATACAGTTTAATATCAACTATAAACTGTTATCTATTTAAAGCAGTCAAACGCACGCAATACCGCTTATCCTATTAACTTGAATGTGCTTAGTAAAAGTTTAGAGAAAATCTTATTTTGTAGGTGTTGAATCTTATAAAAAAATTTTGCAATTTTGTAAAGCCAACTCAAAAATTTTTTTTAATAAAGAAATTTCTATAATTAATGCCAATAGATATTATTTCTCTTATAGAATCATGAATGTGTCAAACATTTTATATGTTGTTTCATAATTTTGCAGTTTGCAATCGATTAAAAAAGCCAGAGAGAGAGAGATAGTATCTTTATTTATAACGCGTTCCAGGATAAGATCCTCTCAAGCGCAGAGAGAGAGAGAGAGAGAGAGAGAGAGAAAGAGAGAGAGAGAGAGAAGGAGTGTGTATATCATAAAGTATTGTTCACATTTATTTGCGTGTTTGCAGTTATTCAGGTAATAGAATCGTTTTTGCTTTAATAACAGTTTAATACCAACTATTTTTTGCTCTTATAAATATAAACTGTTATTTGCTCTATATTTAAAATAGTGAAACGTATATAATACTGCTTATCAACCTGAGCAGTTATTCAGGTAATAGGATCGTTTTTGCTTTAATTGTACAGTTTAATATCAACTATCAACTGTTATCTATTTAAAGCAGTTAAACGCACTCAATATCGCTTATCCTATTAACTTGAATGTGCTTTTGCTTAGAAAAAAGTTTAGAGAAAATCTTATTTCGTAGGTGTTGAATCTTATAAAAAAATTTTGCAATTTTGTATAGCCAATTTAAAAATTTCTTTTAATAAAGAAATTTCTATAACTAATGCCAATAGAGGATTCTCTTAAGGGCTTATGTGTACCATAATGAGTGTATCATAGTGGTTTACTCAGACTAATGATTAATTAATTTTGGCTTATGCATTTGGTTTTTTCTTACGTAATTGTTTTTTTGGACATTTATAATGATAATATAATAAAGAAAATTTATTTATGAAAATTATGAGAATATTATTTCTCTTATAGAATTATGAATGTGTCAAACATTTTATTTGTTGTTTCATAATTTTGCAGGCTTATCCTATTAACTTGAATGTGCTTTAAGCAATACCGCTTATCCTATTAACTTAATTTTTTTTAATAAAGAAATTTCTATAATTAATGCCAATAGAGGATTCTCTTAAGGGCTTATGTGTATCATAATGAGTGTATCATAGTGGTTTACTCAAACTAATAATTAATTAATTTTGGCTTATGCATTTGGTTTTTTCTTACGTAATTGTTTTTTGGACATTAATAATGATAATATAATAAAGAAAATTTTTTTATGAAAATTGGGAGAGGGCGCATAAACGGCTTTAAGGACTCTTTTCCTGGAATCTACTACAGTTTATCTATATATATAAAGGAAGATGTCCTGACTCACTCACTCACTCACTCATCAACGCCCAGCCCAAACCCCTGAACCGAATTTTAACCAAAAATATATGAAATAGGGGTAGAATTTTTCGGGGAGTGCCACTAAGAAGGGATTTTTAGAAATTCGAGCCCTAACGGGGTGAAAAGAAGTAAAACGTGTTTTCACGGATTCCTTAATATCGCTCAGCCTAAACCCCTGAACCGAATTTTTACCAAAAATATATGAAATAGGGGTAGAATTTTCCGGGAAGTGCCACTATGTGTATAGTTTTTTGTTACCGATTTCCTGGAAACCGGTTTTTCTAATTCTTCTAATTTTTTGGAAAATAATTCACCGAATTTCAAAGAATTATAGATCAAACAGGGGTAGAATTTTCCGGGAAGTGCTATAAAGTGTATAATTTTTCGTTACCGATCTTTTTGGAAACCGGTACGGAAATTTTTTCAATTTTTCGGGAATTTATTGACCGAATCTTAAAGAAGTAGGGGTAGAATTTTACGGGAAGCGCCATGATGTGTATAGTTTTCGTTGCCGATCTTTTTGGAAACAGGTTTTTTTAATTTTTCAAATTTTTCGGGAAATAAATGATTGAATCTCAAAAAATTATACATGAAGAAAGAGTAGAATTTCTCGGGGAGTGCTATAAAATATACTATTTTTTGTTACCGATCTTTTTGGAAACCGGTTCGGAATGACCGAATCTCAAAGAATTGTACATAAAGTAGAATTTTTGAAAGCGGGCGAATGTATGCCTTTTTCCATTCAGACGGAAACGATGAAGTGTCTAACGATCGATTAAACAAAGAAACAAGCAGTGGCGACACAACAGGCCAAGCAGTGCGTAGGACAAACAATGGGAGACCATCAGAACCAGAGGCATAGGAGTGGAGAGGTCGCAAAAACATAAGCTTAAAAACTGACTCAGGTGAGACGGAAGAGAACACAAACTGAGGACGATCAGAAGGTCGCAAGACTGAAGCAGTGGCAGAGATTAAGTCAGAGTGAAGACATATAGGCTGAGCATTAGAAACAGACGCATAATACAAGTTCAACCGATTAGATGAGAAAAAATGTAATGGAGAAGTGAGAGACGATTTTGCAAGCCCCAGCCGAGCAAGTTGTCTCCATAATTTGGCAGGGTCAATAATGCTAATGAGAGACTTATAGTAAAATTCATTCTTAGCTCGCCTGATATCCGCATTGAGTTGATTTCGGAAGAGTCTGTAGGAAGCATAACCTAAGAGACTATTGGCCCGTTTAGCACGCTTATACAGCTGATCACGAGTGTGTAGACGAGCAATCAATTCAGGAGTTAGCCACTGCACAGGAGGCTTCCTGATTACAAAGATACGAATAGGGGCAAAGGTGTCAAGTGCCCCCAACAAGGCACCAGACAGCACTCCACACAATCCGTCCACATTAGTATCTTCTGACACACCATCAATTTCAGACCGTACGGCGCCAGCAATGGATCGAAGGTAATCACAGAACTCAGAGTCAACAATTCCCTTGTAGTTACGCCGAGAAATAGAGCACACCGGTCTAAGTTTAGAGCTAAGTGACGTAGACAATTCCAAAAGATCATGACCGGCAATAAAAGGACTCTGAGATTTAGTGAATGATATAATTTTGTCCATATCATCCACTACAAGCACGTCAAGCCAAGAATCAGAAATCGCAGTGTGATGGGTAGGCTCAGAGTTAACAATATGTAACGATAGACTAGACATTAGTTCACGCAAATAATCCGCTTCGAAGTTAGTCGAAGATAAATTGCAATTCAAGTCCCCACCAATAATAATGTTTTTGTAGAGATGAGAGAATCGGTTTAGAGACTCGACAAAGTCGTGCAAAAGTAGACCCTTAGGTCTTCTGTAAATAGACGCAAATAGCACCGATTCACCATCTGGTAGACGTACCTCGATAAGGAGATATTCAGGTGAATTATTACAGACGTAATTAGAGGTGGCCAAGATCTTGACTTGAAGTGACCTATGCACGTAACACGCCACTCCACCGCCCATCCATCCCTCCCTATCGTGACGAACCAAGAAGCCACAGTCGCATCAGAGACATTCACATTGAGCCATGTTTCAGAGACAGAAATTAAATGATAAGAACGAGTGGCAAAATGCAGTCTAATATAATCAATATGTCCCCGCAGGGAATTGGCGTTAAATTGAGCCACGCAAAACTGAGACCTCAGAACACAGCCACGATGAGCAACGGATGGCAACGAGCAATCGGAACGAGCATGTCAAATTAACTTGTCAAGATCAGAAACCGAGTCAATCCTGATAACAGGCTTACCGTCCGAGTGCCTGACATGTACACGACCCCCCCTCACCCAAACATACGCATAAGATTTGTCCTTAGCGACACGTTTCGTCTGCTGCAACAGTTCGTAAGTGTCTTTGGGGAGCAGCTCATTCACGTGCACACTCCGATCCGAACCATTATCACAGACCTCCTTCTGCATAAGCACACGCCGAGCTCGTTTTTTAGAAATTACAATCTCACGAACCGCAGACGAGGCTAATGTGACGATGTAAGAGGTGGTAGCTGAAGTAGGTAAGGGGCGGTCAGAAGCCCCCGCCGGCGCAGACTTACGAGCAACAGCCCTAACGTTAAGAATGTGGCACGACAATTCCGGGATTTCCAATGCTGCAAACACATTGCGAACACACTCAGAGGGGGTGACAGTCATTGTGGCAAGCACGCCTGAAAGAGAGAAAGGGAGGGAGGGAGAGGGAGAAGGAGGGAGGAAGGGAGAGGGAGAGGGAGAGAGAGAGAGAGAGAGAGAGAGAGAGAGAGAGAGAGAGAGAGAGAGAGAGAGAGAATTTATTATGCCCAAGAAAAACTAAAGGGCAAAGATTAACAATACAGAAAGGAAACGAAATGTGCATGCTCTCTCTTGCACAAATCAGTTAAGAGTAGAGCACAACCAACGGCTTATCACAACAGTATACACTGTAAAAGGTCTAGAACTAACGCAGCTTAAAAATAGAAAAACAAAATGTGCATGCTCTCTTTTGCATAAATCAGTTAAGTGTAGAGCACAACCAATGGCCTATCACAACAGTATACACTGTAAAAGGTCTAGAACCAACGCAGCTTAAAAATAGAAACAATATAAGTAGAGTAAACTAAGACTAATACCGAGAATAAGACACTACGCAACTTATAAGCTGTTAACAGGAAAAAACACCATCAAAAGCACCGCACCAGCAATCGATATTATGCAACCTCACGCGCCAACAGATTCGCCCTGAGAAGACCTTTAAAGGAGACATTGAGGAAGCAGAGGTAATATTACTAGGAAGAGAATGCCAAAAGTATATAGATGAAAGATGAAAGGAGTTTCTATAGGTGGTAGTTCTATGGGAAGGAATATGAAAGATTTGGGATGCAAGAAGACGGCGGTCAGATCTCCTCAACAGCGGATCAAGCAAAGCGAAGTTGTCACGCAGATACGAAGGAGAGTGCATGTAAAGTATGCGAAACATTTGACAGCCAAGAAAATATAACCTCCTGTTTTCAACTGTAAGTTACCGCAATTGTCGCCTGAACGGAATAATATGTTCATCACGCTTGAGATCAAATATAAAGCAAATGCAGCAATTCACGAGTCTCTGTAATATGGTATTCAATTCTTCAGTTAAATCATGATAGACTAAGCAGCAGTAGTCAATGTGCGGCATAATTAAAGCTAATACCAGCCTTATCCTTAACCTTGTGGACAAGGAGTTTTTGTTGAACTTAAGCTTGTACAAAGAATTATGCACTTTTTGAGAGACATTTAAGATATGTTTTTTCCAGGATAGGTTAGTCGTAAAGATTACACGCAAATTCTTGGCTTCATTAACAAAAGGTAAAAGCGTATGATTTACAATGATAGGAGGTAGACATTGAAGGTCAATATCATTGACATAAGCTTGACTACCAAATATAAGTACCTTTGATTTTGCAGGATTGAGTTTAAGACCATTCAACGTAGCATAATCAAAAATAGCATTTGCATCCCTTGAAATTAACTCAAGACCATGAAGAATGTCAGCGCGAGTACATTGGAGATATATTTGTACATCGTCAGCAAATATCATATGATAAACAAAAGACAGGAATCCGCCTATATCATTGATATAAAGAGCAAATAGAAGTGGGCCAAGTACAGAGCCCTGAGGGACGCCAGTCGACGTGAAAAGCCACTCAGAAAAATTACCCTCGTTATCGAATACAGCTTGAGAGCGGCCAGTAAGGTACGAAAAAATCCACGCGAGAACCTCATCAGAAAAACCGATTTCTTTCAGTTTGATAAGCAAACGAAGATGTGGGACCGTATCAAACGCTTTACTAAAGTCGAACAGAATCATAATTGTAATGAGTCTTTTATCAATTCCCATTCTAATGTCATCACAGACACGTAAGAGAGCAGATTGCGTATTGAAACCAGAGCGATACGCAGACTGTCTGGGATTCAGCAGGTTATGTTCATTCAAATAGTCGGTAATTTGAGAGGCCACCATGCGTTCAAGAATTTTTGACATTTCAGGTAGGTTAGCAATAGGTCGCGTATCAGACGGTGACAGCGGAGTGCGAATCTTTGAGAGAGGGCGAATTAACGCACGTTTCCATGAAGAAGGAAATAAGGAGGCTTCAAGTGAACGATTAAAAAGAGGAATGAGCCACTGAGAAATAACGGGCCAAGCAATGCGAAGAACATAAAGCGGGATGCCATCATAGCCAGACGCGTAGGAGTGAAGAGGTTCATTAAAGATGAGCTTATAAACAGAGTCCGGCTGAATAGTAGAGAAAACAAATTCAGGACGTTGAGAAGTACAAGAAACAGAGGAGATGGCAGAAATAAAGTCGGCATATGTGCAAGGCAATAACGTACTGGACACAGAGACATAGTAAGAGTTAAGTTGATTAGGTGTAAAAAAGCGGAGAGGAGAAACAGACGTAGATTTAACCAGTCCCAAACGAGCAAGTTCTCTCCACATTTTAGCAGAGTCAGTAATATTGGTAAGGAAAGACAAGTGAAACTCACTTTTAGCACGTTTGATGTCGTTGTTAAGCTGGTTGCGAAAATGACGGTATCTAGCATAACCCAGTAGACTGTTTGAACGTTTGGCTTGCTTGTACAACTGATTGCGAGTACGGAGCCGGCATCTCAGTTCGTCCGTAAGCCATCGAACAGGAGGCTTCTTGATCACGGATACACGGGCAGGAGTAAATACATCAAGTGCCTCAAGTAAGGTCCCAGACAGCCAGGCACAAAGCTCATCAACATTAGAAAGACAAGCCACAGTCTGAACGCTGACAGCAATAGCATCAAGATGTTCAAGGAACGCAGAGGCATCAATGCTCCTGTAACCACGTCGCAGCATAGATTGATCCAAGTCAAGCCTACGATCAAGTGAGTACGACAATTCTAGTAGATCATGACCGGCGATGAATGGACTCGAGGATTTGGTATAAGCAAGAACCTTGTCACTATCGTCAACAACTAGAACATCCAACCACGAGTCAGAAGTGGCTGTATGAAAAGTAGCATTAGAGTTGACGATGGTCAAGGATAAGCCAGACATTAGCTCGCGCAAGTAGTTCGCCTCATAACAGTCGGTCAAAAGATTGCAATTTAGATCGCCGCCAATTATAATATTTTTATATAAATGAGAGACACCAGTAAGTGATTCGACAAATTCATTTAAAAGAGTGCCTTTAGGTCACCTATATACTGACACGAACAATATTGCTTCATCACTCGGCAAACGAATTTCAATCATGATGAATTCCGGAGCATTAAACTCAATCCCGATAGAAGTTGCAATTAACCTGACTTTTAACGAATTTTGCACGTAACAAGCAACGCCACCGCCCACACGCCCCAGGCGGTCATGACGAACCAGAAAATAGTCATTCAAAGCTACAAGATCGTCCGATACACCCGCATGAAGCCACGTTTTAGATACAGAAATTATATGATGAGAATTAGTACTAAAATGCAAGCGAATAAAGTCGATATGCCACGAAGGGAATTGGCGTTAAACTGCGCAATGCGGAGCGAAGAAGGATGACATGCAGAGTCATATCGGACGATCGAAGGCAATGGACGAGAAAGCGAGACGCGTCAGACAAGCTTAGCGAGATCAGCGTCTGAGTTAATGCGGATAATGGGCTGTCCGTCGGAAGACCTTACGCATATATGGCCATTTTTAACCCACACTTTATAGGCGTTCTCACCGGCAATACGCTTGACTCGCTGTAATAAGTCATACGTGCACTTAGGGAGCAGTACATTCACGTATACATATCGATCGGAACCAGCATCGCATATATCACGCTGCTTTAGAGCACCCCTTTCACGCTTCTTCGAAATTATCGCGTCACATACAGTACTAGAAGCAAGAGTGACAATCATCGAACTCGACGCTGCAGTCACTTTGGAACTGCTCTGAGTAGCGGAAGGCACTCTGTTGACCATTCTCACACCAAGAACGTGACTAGCCAAGTGAGGTACATTTAATGCCGCGAGCACATTTTCAGTAAGTTTCGTAGAAGTAATGGAAGTCGTCGATGGCAAGCCAGATACAATAAGCTCATTACACAAATGAGCGTCGTGAGTTGACCGAGCAGACTTGAGTTCACGGATTTCACGAACAAGATTAGCATTGTCCAACTGTAATTGCGCGATGCGCTGACTATTTTCAGCTACAGTATCGGTAAGACGATTTAAGTGACTGAGTTTGTCACTGATATCTTTGTTTGTGCGTTGCTGACTGTCAATAAACGCAGACAGCTTCGAATCTGACTTTTCCATGAAAGCAGTCAGCTTCGCATCCGACTTATCCATCCTCTCAATCAACCCACGCAAAAGCTCATTCGTAGAGTCATGTGCGGCTCCGCTCGCAGTATCGCGCGCAAGATGCACATGCGCGCCAGAGTGCGCGGCACCGACAGCAACAGACACAGTGTCTCCCTGAACGGTAGGAGAAAACGAGAGAGGAAGAGAGGGAGAGAGAGAGGGAGGGGGAGGGAGAAAGAGAGGGAGAGAAAGAGGGAGGGGGAAAGAGAGAGAGAGAGAGAGAGAGAGAGAGAGAGAGAGAGAGAGAGAGAGAGAGAGAGAGAGAGAGAGAGAGAGAGAGAGAGAGAGAGAGAGAGAGAGAGAGAGAGAGAGACTATTTGCGTGTCTTATTACATATGTTCTCTAGGGAATGCCACTAAGAAGGGATTTTTAGAAATTCGAGCCCTAACGGGGTAAAAAGGAGTAAAACGTGTTTTCACGGATTCCATAATATCGCCCAGGCCAAAGCCCTGAACCAAATTTTTATCAAAAGTATATGAAATAGGGGTAGAATTTTCCGGAGAATGCCACTATGTGTATAGTTTTTTGTTACCGATTTTCTAAAAACCGGTTTTTTATTTTATTTTTATTTACTTTTCCAATTTTTTGGGAAATAATTGACCGAATTTTAAAGAATTGTGTATGAAGTAGGGGTAGAATTGTGTATGAAGTGGGGGAATTTCTTTACAGTAGAATAGGCCTACTGGGGAAACCACTATAAAAAAACGCATTTACAATAGTACCTCAAGGGTGATGCGGAAACCTATTGGCGTTAAATGTAAATATACGCTATTACCAATTTGCGTGTCTTATTACGTATGTCCTCCAGGGCGTTTTCTCCGGGGCGAAGCCCGGGTAACCAGCTAGTATATATATATGGAGTATCAAGCTCTGCAACTTTTAAAACGAATATCTCAGAAACGCGATGATAAATGGTTTTGCAATTTCACACACGATAAGATTATACACATTCCAAAGACTACACAAAAATTTCAAATCAGTAAGTTTAATTTGACCTGATAGTCGTACCTCCTTGGACCACCAGCAAAGAAAATGATATATCCAGATGTGCTTCGTCTTGTTTCTAGACCAGCGTAGTCTGCATCACAATATGCTTGGAGAATCTTAACATTTCCATTTTTTTCATATCTTAAATCTTTATCTAAACTTCTATTTAAATATTTTAGAATGTGTTTAATATCATTTATCCTTTCTTGCGTCGGCTCTTCAACTGATCTGCTAACAAAGTTTACTCCATATGTATAGACCATAGATATGTATAGATCCATAGAGTATAGACTCCCTTCTATTTCTCTGTATGGATAACACATATTATTAGGTAGAGTTTTACTATTGTCACCAGGCAGTAATGGTACTTTTACAGTCTTAGCATTGTCCATACCACTCTGCTGCAATATCTTCTTGATATAATCTCTTTGTGTCAGCATCATGTAATCTTCAGGGTAAAAGTTTACAATAACTTACACAGCTCGGATTACTTTGACCTTGACATATGTTGTCAAGGACATAATACTGTAATAATTATACCCTTCTGGTGAGTACATAAAGATTTCGTCCTCCAAAGCTCCATAGAGAAATGCAGTCGTAACATAAAAAATCACTATCTTGAGATTTGTGGCAGCTGCTATGGCAAAAACGCTTCTTAATGCACTTTGTCCTATTACAGGACTATACGTTTCTTGATAATCTATATCCTTTTTCTGCTCACAACCTTTAACCACCAATCTAGCTTTATATTTTCCATTTGGTTTGACTCTGAACACCCATTTACTATGCAGTGGTTTACCTTTTTTAATATGTTATTCTTCATCTACCACTTCCCTTACTTGGTTTTTTTTAAGTGATTTCTTTTCTTCATTTATAGCCTCTATTCATTTATCTCTGTCATCTCCTGTTACTGCTTCTCTGTACGTTAAGTACACGAAATTCTTAAATTTTTCTATTAGTCTATTAGATCTTCTTACTTCTGTTACTCTTCCAATTTCCGATGAATTTTCTACTTTATCCTTTTGTATTTCTTCTAAGTTTTCTGCTTCTTTAAATACATTTTGTTCTCTTTCATTATCCTCATCGTTTTCATCATTATTTTCTTCTATTTCATTATCCCTATTGTTTTCATCATCTTCTGTATCTTCATTTTTTTCTTTCAATAATTTTACAGTCTTTAACTCTTTATTTGTGCTTTGAATCTTTGACTCCGTTAATGTCTCGAATTTAACATCTCTGGCTATTATGATACTTCTCTTTTCTTTATTCCAGAGTCTGTAGCCACATGGTGCATAGCCATCGAACTGATAACAATTGCTTCTTCTATCTAACTTCTTTAGAGGTCCTTTAGCATAGCTTTTACTTCCAAAAATTTGCAGATTCTTCAAATCTGGTCTTCTTTCTTCCCATATTTCAAATTGCGTTTTTTCTAAAGTATCAGTTGGTGATCTGTTGAGTATGTATGTTGCAGTGTACAAAGCCTCTCCCCACATTTCCTTTTTCATATTGGCATCAAACAGCAAAGTTCTCACTTTTTCCAAAAGAGTTCTATTGAGACGCTCAGCTCTGCCATTTAACTGTGGAGTGTGTGAAGCACTGTCTTATCCAATTCCGTTCCTCTATTCTTGCACCATGATGTAAATACATTGTTTATGAATTCTCTTTTGTTGTCACATCTTATTTTTGCAACTTTGGAGTTCCATTTAGTTTAAACCTTCTTAACATACTCTTTTATTTTATTTGCTGCTTTATTTTTCGTTTTGGGCAAATACACCATAGTATAATGTGTATAGTCATCCAAAAGGGTGATAAAGTATCTATGTCCATCCCAAGTGTCTGGACCAATTGGACCACATAGATCGGTGTGTACAATCTGAAGTGGCCTCTTAGCTCTTGTTCTTGAAGCATTAAACTTAACTCTTGTTTGCTTCGCTTCCATACAAATTCTGCAAACTTTCTCCAGTTTATTCAGTTGTGTCAACAAGTCCATTCCTTTGCTTATCTTCAATAGATTCTTCATATTATCCAGTCCTATATGACCAAGTTTTCTATGCCATATCTCAGCCGCATCGCTTATCTCTTCTCATAATTAAGTTTTTACATTTCGATCTTTTTTCAATTTAACTTGATATAGTCCATTCCTTGTTTTATAGCCTTTCAAAATTGTCTTCTTTCCGTAGTTTATATCAACTTCATTTCTTGTAAAAAGAACTTCACCTCCACTATCGGTAATTGATCGAACCGACAGTAGATTTGTACTCAGCTCTGGTACCTATATAGGCACAACCTCCTTCAACTTGCAATTAGTAAACTCCATCGATTCTGATCCTTTAGCTGTCATAGATTCGTTTATTTTAGCAACTCCTATTTTAGTATTTGTCTTCTTATAATTTATTATTCTCACATTTATTCGTCATATTAGATGTTGCTCCTAAATCAACAATCCATAGAGATGTCTTATCTTCATCTTCATACTTTCTTATCTTTGACGTCAGAAAAGTTACTTTATCTTCATCTTCATTCTTCTTGTCTTTATTTTTCCTAAAATAACATACCTTTTCAGTGTGATTATTCTTCTTACAAATACTGCATCCTTCTCCAGTCTTCGTCCCCTTTTTAATCCTGCAAAATTTTTCTACATGTCCTGTTTTATTGCAACGAAAACATCTTACCTGTTTTCCTCCATTATTTGATTTCACTTTGCAATCTTTAGCAATATGTCCTATTTTATTACACTTAAAGCATTTTCTTCCTTCTGCTTTAAATGCTACTCCTTTCTCTTCCTGATTCTTGACGTTTATCCTCATTTCTTTTACTATTAATCTTGCTGTTTCTAAAGTTTTATTAGCAACTTCCGTGGAATTTCATGCACTAGCAAAATATGCATAATCTTCAGGTAGCGTAGCAAGTACCTTCGACACTATCATTGTATCATCGCTTATCTCTACATCCATGGCTTTAAGTCTGTATGCAAGATTCTTCAGTTTATTTATGTACGTTGCCATTTATGTTCCTTTATCATAAGAAAGTCCATAAAAGTTTTACAATAGATTGCATTTCTGCTGCTCATTATCCCTCTCAAATATCATTTGTATTTTTGTCCACATTTCAAATGCAGTCTTGCAGTTCATCAAATGTAAAAGTGGTCTCTTGTCCAACGTTGTACCTAATAATAGTCTTCTGCGCAATAGCATCTTTCTTTTTCTCCCGACTGTTGCCAACCTTCGGTGGGCGAAGACGAGGGAGTATGCGTTTCACTGGGGCCGAATCTTTGTTACCTTAGTTCTCGATGTGCTTCCGTATATAAGTTTCTTATTGATCAAGCAAGGTTTATAGCTTATAATTATCATTAATCGTTGTGTTAAATAAAAAGCGAAAAACGACATATTATACATCTATACGTTCTCTTATTGGCTATCGACTGAGTTACAGAGGAAATTGATTAACCAACGACATGCATCCGCATGGGAAATTTTAGTGACTTTCAGTTACCTCGATTGAGCTCCGGCAGCAGAACGTACATACATACAGCTGTTCTGTTCATTGCTGCACGCTCATTGGATATCGCGCGATTTCCAATCGCGGACTATCGCACTAGTCTGCCGGGGCCATATGTCATTTTATTTTAAAGTGGCGGTCAATACAGTTAGGTTATGTTGTTATATTATTGTGAACATAACATAATTGTGTACTTGTGTACATATTAAAACGACTGCGTTTTCTACTACACATTTTCGTCGTATATTTTATAAAAGTGTTGAAAATTAGAGTGTTAATAATAAACATTATAAAAAAAATTGTTTAAAAAATTGTTTAAAAAAAAACTTCCGACTGCTGCCTAAACTAGGTTAAATTAAATGCAGAAAAAAATTTAATAACTAAAATTTAAAATAAAATTTAATAATTTGATACACTTTTTTCAGCCAGTTTCGATCGTTTTGTGCAAAAACGCATTGATTAAGCCTAAGTTTAACAAAATCGGTGAGGAGGCCATTATTCTTCACATTTTTACCATATATATATTGCTTTTAAAAGTATGAAATAAATAAATAATTAATTAATTAAAATCTTTGGAACAGCAACAAAAGATTATAAAAACAATAAATAAAAAAATTTAAAAACAAAAACATATACAAAAAACTTATAATAAAAACTTATACAAAAACAAACTTATAATTAAAAAAAATTTTAAAACAAAAACTTATACAAAAAATAAAAATTAAAAATTAATTAGTAAAAAAAATTGTTTAAAAAAAACTCGACTGCTGCCTAAACTAGGTTAAATTAAATGCAGAAAAAAAATTTAATAACTAAAATTTAAAATAAAATTTAAAAACAAAAAATTAATTTAAAAAAAATTGTTTTTAAAAAAAAATTCCCAATTGCTGCCTAAACTAGGTTAAATTAAATGCAAAAAAAAATTTAATAACTAAAATTTAAAATAAAATTTAAAAACAAAATTAATTTAAAAAAAATTGTTTAAAAAAAACTCCCGACTGCTGCCTAAACTAAGTTAAATTAAATGCAGAAAAAAAATTTAATTAAAATTTAAAATAAAATTTAAAAACAAAATTAATTAAAAAAAAATTGTTTAAAAAAAAACTCCCGACTGCTGCCTAAACTAAGTTAAATTAAATGCAGAAAAAAAATTTAATTAAAATTTAAAATAAAAAACAAAATTAATTAAAAAAAAATTGTTTTAAAAAAAACTCCCGACTGCTGCCTAAACTAAGTTAAATTAAATGCAGAAAAAATTTAATAACTAAAATTTAAAATAAAATTTAAAAACAAAAAATTAATTTAAAAAGAATTTAAAAACAAAAGTTAAAAAAAACAAAAACTTATACAAAAAATAAAAATTAAAAAATTAATGAGATAACAAACTTATAAAAAAATTTAATAATTAAAATTTTAAATATATAAAATTTAAAATATATAAAATTAATTTTAAATAAAAATTTAATAAAAACTTCTAAAAGTTTAAAATAATGTTAATTATAAAATTTTAATACAATTGACACACTTAGGAAATATTATCTAATAACAAATATGAATAAAAATACATACAAATACTTGATTACTTACTGCAAATTATTCTTTTATTATTATTATTATATTAGGCATTACAGACGCGCGCTTTGTGCGCGCTATTTAGCTTTATTTAATATTAAACTATTACTATTATACTATTAACTCTTTCATACACATAACTATCAAAATATACAATGACAGCCGCTCACGAAGTAAGCATAGGCAGAGAACCAATCGGCATCGTGGAAAAGCAACAACAATTAATAAATTTCGATAAATTTGAATATTGGTTTAACATGCCTATTCAGAAATGGAACTAGAACATTAATGAAAAAGAAGTGAATTAAAGACTTAAATTTTATAATGAAAAATACTTTTTTATTTACGCTATAATTATTATTAATTGCATATTTTAAAAGAGCAGTCGGGAGACGCCACGCCAAATGTTTCTCAATCACGTTTTAGATGTCAAAGAAAATTTTGTGCTTAAGTTGTTTAACTGTTATAACTTCATACTTAGATAGTATTAAACTGAAATGTGTTTGTAGGTTTGCGCGCGTGCGCGTGTATATGTGTATTCTTATGGTTAAACTAAAATGTGTTTGTGTCACAGGCGCGTGCGTGCGCGCATGTGTGCGTTTATATGTGTATTCTTATATACACATGTAAATGTACTTATGTACATATATACGACGCAAGCACGCATGCACATATATATAAACAGAGTACAGAAAGAAGCAAACAATATATGCTGAAATATTATGTATAAAATTTGGCGTGGCGTCTCCCGACTGCTCTTTTAAAATATGCAATTAATAATAATTATAGCGTAAATAAAAAAGTATTTTTCATTATAAAATTTTTATAGACTTTAATATATATCGACTTTATTATTTCTATACGTTTCTGGTTTCTGGGCCCATAACCTGTTGAAATTTAAACGACAAACGCAGTGTAATTAACGGTATAATTATTTAGTCGATATAAAAACAGTATTGAGCAACACAATGAATATTAGTATTAAACGCAAAGTACTTACATATCAATATAATGGACTTATCTTAATTATTTGATTAACTCTATCGATCGCGTGGTGAGCTCACCAGAATCCGCCCTAGAAAAGGGAAGATCATTCCGTTGCTATGTACGATATTCAATATAATTTAAATGCAACTTCAACAGAATGCAATTACAAGAACTAAATGAGATTTACCGACCAACAAAATCATATACAAATAAAACAGATAAAAGAAAAATAAAAGGTGATCAGTATGTAAATATACTTCAAAGAAAAAGAAAAATAGGAAAAAGTAAAATTTTTTAAGTGTGGCATATTTCCTCCAGTTATCCTATTTACTTTTTATTTTTATTTATTGCTTCAATAATGTCACTTACAATGTGATGCGATTTGGGATACGTTCCGAAATACTTTGATGACAATACTGAAAATCTAGCATATGTAACGTGAGCTATAGATTTTTAGTACTGTTAGTACATTTCGGAATGCACTCTGGTTACAACTTTCAGCCCTATTTTCGTGTTAACGCCCACTCTTTCCCTTTTACCACTTTAATCTTAGCGACAAGCCGCCGGACGGATGAAACTAATGTAAGACATGCAACGTTATATTTCAGGAGCGGTCTCGTACCACAAGTGTGATAGAATCAGGCTTCTCCGAAAGTTAACAAGATCCTCTTTGAAATTTTTTTTCTGTGAAGAACTTAATTTTAATTATAATTGTGTATGTGTATTTTGTTTTGCGATGCGACAAGACAAATGTAATTCGAGATCGGTGTGATGTAATATTCACTGAGGAATCATTGTTTTGAGCATGTAGGTTTTTAAATGGAAAGTTTCGTCTATACTGGAATTCCAAATAAAAATAAATATGGTGGTCATTATCCGTTCCACGTGATAAAAAATTAGAAAATATAGAAAAACACCGTCAGACAATAATTGGCAAACAATAGAGACAATTTTATATTAGATAATATCGTGAAAATGTACCGTATAACCTATCAAACGATACAGAAAATTTGATTTTAAGATAATAATATAAGAATAACATAAAATAATGAGTAAGGACTCTCGAAATCATAAAACTTGAAAAAAGGATGGCTATGAGAGTCAGACGCAGTTATCTGTGCGTAAGTGATCAAATCACTGATTTATTATTCCATGTATATACATTCGACGAACGTTTCGGCTCGGGATTGAGCCATCTTCAGCGAGAAAAATAATTAAATTACTCCCTCTCTCCAATAATACTGTTGAGCGAGCTTCAGGATTCGAAGATCCAAAAACAACATTGACTATTAGATTGATATCTGTAATAAATGTTTTCCTATAAATCGAGTCAATTAGTACAAACTTATTAAACTCACCCAAAAGTCAGAAGAAAAGGGAATATCACAAAGCCATGTCGAAAAGTATATAAGATCCGAACAGATAAAGCAATACAAACAATGAAACGGAATCAACGAACTTGTCAGGACAATAGGCACGAAATATATCTTAGTTTAGTCATGTCATGAGTCATGGTAACAAATCTTAATATAAGAGTAATTATTTACACATTTTTGTGTAACAAATTGATCGCAAAAAGATGTTTTAGTTTATTGACTATAATTGTTCTTCCATTAAAAAAAAAATTATTAATTTGTACAAATATTACATAATATACTAAAAATGTTTTCTGTAATAAATTCTAGCTACTTTGACTTATGAATTACAGAACGTATAACAGATTTTACTCTTCTTTAATAGATTTTAGATATTAAAAAACCGATGTTATTGATATACTCTTTCTAATTATAATACCACAGTTATATTAAAATCTATTATACTTATTTGCATCTTTTCTTCGTTATAATGCTTCTAAAGGCCGGTTTACACACGCAATGATTGGTGGCGCCAGGCCGCGCCAGTCGACTAACGCCAGTAAAAATGCAAGTGTAAACACTTGATGCAAACTGGCGCTAGTAATGTGGCGTTTACTGGCGGTTATTGGCCAAAGCATATAACCTCAAAATTTGAGTTTATATGCTTGCTGTCATTTACTTTGTGTTTAATAAATGTTAAATATTTTCCATATTATACGCCAATCACTGTGTAAACACTTGTGAGTTTGTCAGTTGGTTCTGGCGCCAATGAATGCCAGTCAGTTGGCGCCACTAATCATTGCGTGTGTAAACCGGCCTTAAGGCACTTTTTCTAAAGGCAATTTCACGCATATATAAAAACATTTTATATATCTTTATTAATTAATCTCTATTTTTATGTACGAAATGTATTTAATACAACATTTAAAGATTAATTATAATTGTCTTATTTCTTTCCTTGCAATGTTTTCAACATCTTCTTTACATCTTCTATCCGACTAATTGTAAATACAATAAAATTGCATTAAAATAAAATAACAAATTAATAAGAATTACATTCACATAGAGGGCCTCTAGATACGAGGGGCGCAAACTGATTGACTTGAAATTGCTGCACAAAAGAATAAAGCATGCAACATGGCGATCAATACCCAGTAAACACAAAGTAACAATAATATAATAGTCAACTGACTTATTGTATAAATTTTAATATTTACACTAATAGAACATATAACTTACTCTTACACTATGTAAAAATCATTATTTATTTTTTTATTTAATTTTTCGATAATTTTATAACCAATTATTAATGATAATTTTTTGGTTGCTACATTGATTAGAGCAGCCGGGTAAGAGCCTCCTTACGGAATGTAAGATTAGAGGATAGATATAGGATAGATATATACTTTTTAAAAAGTTTTTAAACTCCAATGAATAACAAAGACAGAATATGTTTGTATCGATTTGTGTCGCTTGCTGAAAAAAATAAGATATGTATATATGTAAGATATAAATAAAGACAAAATTGATAAAATATAAATATATATATTTATTATAAAATAAAATATTACAAACATTAGAAAATGTTTATATCGCACCTTTTCAGGAGATTACTTTCTAACAATAAATTAGATGATTTATAATTCACTGCTTGACCATTTAATTTGTTCGTGGTATTCTTGATTTTTCGTTCAGACTTTCTATGTCCCTATTAATATAAAATAATCAAATTATTTAAAAATATTTTCAAAAATATATAAATAGATATTAAACAAGTTCAAATCATGTTAGACAAAATCTAATACAAACAAAAATTTACCTCTTCCTTTTTTCTCAATTTCTTTTGTCGTATTGTTTTCAATTTATATAGCAAAAAAAATATTTTTCTTGTAAACTTGCGGTTATGCCTGTCATACTGTCATCTTTTTATGGGTTGACGTTATGCAAATATATGCTTATGAATAGAATAAAGCATGCAATTCACGCGAGCCAATCAGCACTTAGATCAACTATTGCGCCCCTCGTATCTAAGGCTGCGTTTCGTTATTCACTCGCAGTACTGGCAGCACTGTAAATCCGTTCCAATATACGCGGCAGTAAGCTGTCAAAGCGTCTTCGTGTTCATGTGACGTCATAGATTTTGTCGTCACTTCCTACTTTCATTACTGCGGCTCGCGAGGTGAGGCATTCGCAGTAAGAACATGGCGGCTATAGCTCGCGAGAATGCCTCGTTGATTTTATTTAAAAAAAATATCTTTCAACTGACAGAGAAGTATTACTGTAAAAACTTCAAAGAGTCAGAAGATCAATGCATTGCTAAAGCCTAATCACGGCATTATTGAAATGTAATATCACAGCAGATCAGAACAAACTATTTCTGTTTCGTTAACTTCGACGCTTAACCCTTAAATGCCACACCTCTCAAGAATCTCGTAAATGACACATGGGGTCTAAAAGACCCCAGCATGAAAAATATCTCCTTACTTATTGATTTTTTGATATTTAGTTATGAAAATTATTTTCAATGTTGTTCAAGGCTTAGAAAAGAGAATAAAATGCTTATGTTGTTAAAATTTCAATTTCAACATAGTATAAAAAATTAAGATCGCCAAGAGTTAAAATATTGGCTTCAAAATCAAAAAAATAAAAAATAATAAATAAATAAATATGAGCTCCATTTTTGGCGGGAACATTTGAAAATATATCATTGTAAAGGGTCTGGGGTCCGCTGGACCCCGGGTGGCATTTAAGGGTTAATATCTGTAGCAAAAATAATGTGTTTGGCAAAACTACGTAGACTCAATGACAAAAATATGGCAACATATAATCAATAAAATAATTAATGTGTTAATATAAAGTAATATAAGACTTTGAAAACAAAAGGGAATAAAAATTAAATTTGAATATAAATTATCACGTGTATATACAGAGCAGCGATTTCTCTTTTAATCTAGAGCATTCATATCTATAGAAGTAGACAAAGGTATGGATACAGCTCCGCTTTCATATCATGAACTTTATTCATGTAACGCATAAAGATCAATACGAACACGTACACGAGCGCGTGTATGCACGGTCCTGTGATTTAGCTCGTTTCCAACCAACTTCTATAATAAAGCTTGGTTCCCGATTTCAAGTTTAGAATTCGAGTCGCAGACTTAATTTCACTTCAGATGTTGCGATTATTGGTCCAGAGCAATTACCTCTCGATCTTAGCTTCTTCGATATAAAAATGGAAAGAAACAAAACATGGATCGAACCAATTGACTAATTGCATAGCATCGATGAGCGTTGAGAAGCCGCTTCTTTTTAGAATATCATCGACAAAGACGATCGAGTTAATCTGTTATATGCTATTGAGAGAATTACTCAAGCGACGGATGACAATGAGGGAGAAGAAGGGAGGCAAACTTGCTCGAATGCCACGAGTGGAAAGGAAAGGCCAGGGATTTACTCGAGAAAAATCGTCGACGGGTCACTCGTGTAACCCGTGAACCAAGCCGCTGCTATCCTCGTTTAGATTTAGAGTGAACGGTTGAAGGTGGATGGTTATGCCGTTGCCTGCACCGTCGGGAATGGCTTTCCGAAGCGAAGAGGATCGCTTGGTGCTAGGACCGCCGATGACGGCGAACTGAGACGTCTTCCCCTGAAAATTAGAGAAACGGTGCCGGGCATGGGAAACGTGCGAAGAGAGAACCGAGCGTGAACTCGCCGTGCTGAACATCGAGAGAGGATTAAATAGCAAAATATCACTCAGAGCGGTGCACTGAGCGCGTAGCTTGCAAGCTCCGGCATTTGAGAGAGAACGATGGGTACTACGTGACCGAAATATTTATCTTCGGACTTGCGAGGGAAAGAGAGAGTGAGAGTATGTCAGTGGAAAAAAGGACATACAGGGAGAAAGCGAAGTAGGACCAAGGAAGAGAGACGATAGAAGAAGGCGAAAGAGAGTGGAGGAAAGGGCGAGAAACTACCATTCCTACTCGACCCTGAAATATATAGAGAAAATAACGTTTCTGGTCTAACGAGAGGACCTTGACCATTGACGTGCAGTTTCCGCTAGAGAGACGTGGATTTAATTTTAAAATTGTGATTGAATTATTTGGCGCATCGATGTGAAGAATTCACATAGGTAGCTTGACAAATAAGGATTTTTTTAAATTAACGCACACCTTTTGGATTTTTGAAATTACCAAAATGTGATATTTCGTAAAATTTATTGAAACAAAATAGAATCATTTAACAAACTGATCCACTCTTAAAAAGGCCGTGTTAAGTCGATAGTCGAATTTATTGTTGCTCCTTTTCCGCGATGCTGATTGGTTATCTCGATGTATTGCGCGCATTACTTCGTGTCAGATGTTATCTCGTGTGAAGCTTGCATCCCGGCTTGCTTCACCATATGATTTGTGTGGCTGTCATCGCCACAAAGTCGAATGACAATTAAAGTTACTTATTCAAAACGCAGTTATTTTTTTATTGTGGTGTAAATGTTTTGTTATAAAAAAAGCTAAATGGCGCGCGCTGCGCGCGCGCTTGTAGTGTCTAGTGTATTTAAAATATGCATAAATGCTCGAAATTATATCTTCAATAGCTATATATTCGAGAGTGTTTATGCGCAACGTTTTTACTGTATCGAGTTCATGAAATATATTAAAGTTGAACTTGAAGACTACATTTGCGAGAAAAAGAACAAATGTAGATATTACGAGTACTTTCCCGCGCGAGAACGTAGTAATCGTGACAGTTTGTCAAAGCCGTGTGGGTCGCGGCACTTGTTAAAAGATCCAGTAGTAAACCTGCTATCTTCTTGCTATTCTTATCGCGACACCCGTAGTTATATTTCCGCTCTATACATTTTACAATGCTCCATTAACGACATGGTCGCGCTAAAGCGCCAGCCTTTCCACTCCCATTTTTTTTTTGTTAGTTCGCTGCTGTTTTTCTCGTTTCCGTTTCGCGGTTCTCAAGAGAAATCTCATTTCCCCTCCTCGCGACGAAACCGACCCGCATTTTCACCTTTAACGAGCATCGCGAAGAATAACGTAACGCGCTAAATTAACAATTAAGATCTAAACGGCTGGTAATTAAGCGAAGACGTTGGGAGACGGTAAGAACAGCTAGGGCGAGGAAACGAATCTGCTGGATGCAGCGAGCTGTAGGAGACCTTGCTAAGTTCACGAAGAGATGAAAGAGGGAACATAAGTAGGGACGAATGAGGGCGCGAAGGGGAATGGCGAAAGAATGAAGCGATGGCGAAGTGAATTTGACGGAATAAAGAGAATCGAAAACCGAAACGTGAAAGAAATATCATCTGTTTTCAAGAGAGGAGTGACAGAAAATTTAACATATCAAAGGTAGAATATGTTATAAACCGACCTATCAGCGTTTCTTGATGCTTTGACATGCACATTCTAAGAGTATGAACGGTTTTATGGAATAATTTACCGAGTCTATAATGTAAGCAATAGTAATATTTATCGCATTACTGAAAAAGATTTGTTTGTAAAAAAAAAACATATGATGAAACGCAGGATTTACAAAAATTCGATTTGGAGAATGTCGTATCAAAAAAGTTGTTCTTTATGCTTTATAATTTTATGTAAGATGAATTATTACAAAAACTGTCTTATTGAATATTAAGATTTGTTTTATTTTAAAGAACATGATTATATATTATAGCAAATTTATATAAATAATGTAATAAGAGTTTTTTTAATAATTGTGAAAAATTATGATTGAATAGAAACCCTCTCTGAGAGATTACGTTTGCATTAACTTATATTACTCGGGCTAAAGTAAGAGAGATGTGACGTGTACAAATCGAGTTTTTATAGCTCTTCAAGAATAGATTTAAATATAAAAGAATAAATGTTATATTTATCAAACAATGTGTTACACTTTAAGTATTTAAAAATCAAATTAAACATTATACTAATTATTCTGATATATAATAATTAATATAATATATTTTATAATAAAATTAAATAAAACAATTCTTATAATTCAACGTCAAACAAAATGTAGCTTATAATTATCCGTATAAAAGTACAAAGTTTACTAATTAAATAGTTCCAATTGAATAGTTCCAATAACTGCGGTGTCTATTTTAATGGCATATCAATCAATACGCGAACGAAAGTTTCTATTTAGCATACCTACATACCAAAACATTTTGCTGTTTACGCTAGTCGCGGGTTCTCAAAACGATATTGATTTTCCGCATCGATATGCACTAACTTTCGAAGGACGCCGCGGGTCTATTTTGGATGTAAAAAATGACCAACGGCAGTTAGAAGAGCTTAATTTCACATCTCATAAAACCGCTGAACGGTGGCTCTGGCCCGGCAACGATCTGCCATTATATCAAGTGAAACTCTGCCATTGAAAAACGGCTTCCGCGTTCTCGTTACTGTTGCGGATGAATAACTTTTCGTAAATTTTGTTTTCGTGTGCTTGGCAAATAAAAGCGGCATATAAGCTTCAGCACGTTTTCGTACAAAGATCACATGAACTGTTTGACTGCCTTATATTAGGCTAATGATATAAAAGTCATTAACTGTGATAATGTTTAAATTTAATAATAATTATTGCAATATGCGTGCATTATAAAATTATTAATTATAATATTATAATAGCCATAACACAATCTTGAACGTATACATGCATACATGCATACATACATACATACATACGTACATACATACATACATACATATATATATATATATATATATATATATATATAATGTTTATAAAAATATTTTTTGTATAATTAAAAAATGGTATATAACACATATTTCGCGATATAAATATATTTCGGCACCTTCTATAGAACTTCTATAACTGACATAACTATCATTGATAGCTTCGCGGTTATAGTGTTCGCACCGTTACATTCAAGATCGTGCCGATATACATATTGTCAATTTTAGTGTGATACGTGCCGCATGCTTTTATTTTTACGATGCCATTATTTTATCACCTTAATGTACGATGCGTTTTTCCCGGGAACGGCTGTTATGTGTGGACGATGTATAAAAGGACAATCTGTGTGTTCTCCGTGAATTTCGAATTTTTCTACCCCAGTGCTGGGGAAGTAATAACGAAGAAATATTATGTGCCGCTCTTTTTATCTTAACGGGGGAATAATTTTTTTGGAGAATCTCTTGTATCTTACACAAATACGTTATGCAAAGCAATTTTGAAGAGGTAACCTAGGGGGTTTCCCCAGGGGAGTAATTCGGGCTTGACCTCACAAATATCTGCAAGTATGTGTATAAAATGTTCCTGCACGGAAATTGGATTGTTATTTTAAAACATACAGAGCAATACATAGCAACTAAATTACAAGACCTTGCCGTTATTATTTGGTAACAATAAATTTTCAGAAATTTTATGTAGTTCTATGTATATAGTTTTAGAATATAAAATGGATGTATGGAACATGCATAAAATATATATGAAACGTAAAAAAGTAATTTGTTAATCTTTTTGCGTCTATAATACAAATATTGGCAAAAATTCGAATGTAATCTTAAAAAAAAAACTTTTAATCTCGATCAGTTTGATGAATAATATTTATGACGAGAATTCTTATACAAAAGAACTCTCCTGACATTATAAATTGATCAGCGTAATCAGGTCGTGAGCGAAAGATGGCAATGACGATATCTTTATTGCATTTATGATAAGCCGATATCCAGAGGGATTACAACGATTACACAAATACCGTGAAAGTCTCCGGACGGTCTAAGCAGCACGGCAGTGGCTCTTATATACCTGCGGACATGATTGGCAGATCGCTAGTGGGAGGTTAACAAGGTATTGTTTCTATAATCAAGCGAGATGCTTTACGAGCGACCTGCACGACTCACTTTTCTGTTTTAATTAAGATAAAGGTACGCGAATAACAGGCTGAATACCAACGAATTCTGCATGACACGTAACATTGATCCCTGCGGCAATCGATAATTTTACATACATTCAAAATTGACAAATGTTTATTGGTCGCACACATTATCAGACATCAAACGGTGTAAACAAGTGTACGATATAAACAATTTTAAATAAATTTTCCTAATAAATTAGGTAGATTAAGTGATTAATTTTATTCATAATGTTTGTGATATTCGTACTTACAAAATTAAATGTTAGAACAAGAAAAATTAAATATAAAACTAAAATAAAAACACAATATATATAAAAATTATCGACGCCACTTTTCGTTTAATTAATGGTGCAAAAATATTCAGCTTTTATATCGGCACGTAAAATGCACCTGCCTTTCGGCTAACGTGTATATGTCACATGCACTTTGTTTCAAGCTGCAAGCACTAAAGCTGTAAGTACGCGGAATCGATCGATGTACACCTCGCGTTCGTGAGAACAATGCAAAAAAAATTGCACGTTCGGAGGTATGACACTGGCCGATGGCAGGGTCGCAGCACGAA
>JASTWP010002628.1:0-39096 GCA_030770255.1 Temnothorax ravouxi | reverse complement strand
GAGTGGACGCACGAGTCGAAGGCGAGTCCGCACTCGTGTCCAATTCTGAAAACCCGCACGTGTTACACACCCTATTTTATATTACAAAGTGCGTGGAAAGTGGCCTATTGCGCGCGCGTCATGGGCCACTTTCCACGCACGTGTGATATAAACAATCTTACTGCACAAAGATTTAGGAAAAACATCTTTGTGTACTTTGATAAAGCTACCCAATTTATTATTGAGACTGACATACAAAAGCTTAACTTTCAAATCTTTAGTTATGTTCTTATATTTTTCAGTTATTGTAGGAACAAAAGATATCGTAAAAAACGCAGTAATATTATCTTTTTGCTTTTTATTTATCTCAAGATGCAGATTGACAAAAAAAATTTAAGCTGTTCATGCATGACCTTAAAAATAAGCACTAACGGATAGCAGTTATTTAATAAAATTTGAATCACTAATTCAAGATTTTTTTCTTGAAATTTAGGATGTGACGACCAAAAGACTCTATCAACATATCTTGTACAGAACGACGGAATAAAATTTAAGTTTAACATGACTTTACATTATGCATTTCATCTGAAAGTAGATGTTATTTGCTCCAAATGTTTCATACAGGTATTTCCAAAGTTCTAACGATCCATAATGACAAAGGACATAACACTCTATCTCAAATTTCCTGACTCATCTCTAACTAGGAATAAAACACACGAGGATGCTTGGGAGTGCTTCGGAGTATGCATCTACCCAAACGGTTATTGTGAGAATTAATGATATCAATTTGACTTGATGTATGCGGTTTAATCAGGTTTCGTATATTTATAATGACTGTAGCTTACTTTAATGTAGTTTAGGATAATGCGCTGTAGATGACCCAAAAAAAGGATCAAAACGTACGTAATTTTATTGACTGTACTTTCTGGTAGACCTATATAATAAATTTAAGCGTAAAAACATCGCGCTTGTCTCTTATTGCCAGATTATATATTTTAATGAATATTATTGTTAATGAATGCAGGTACGGAGTCGATCAATAGATGCAGAATTTATATCTCTTCTACATCATATTCATAATGATAATATAGAAGGTCACCTTTATAGAGGGTACATGATAACTGGATCTAAAATATCTCATAATACAATTAATAAAATAGAACATACTCCATATATCAGAAGACCGATTTGTTTTATATTTTCTGGATTAGGATCTCAATGGTTTGGAATGAGTAAGGAAATATATTATTATAAAATACTTTAAGTAAGCAACATTCAACAATTTTTAAGGATATACGTCAAATATAAAAATATCAATAATCTTTTTTATAATTATTCAAAAAAGCAGTATGATCATGATCTCAACATGTTCTTAACATGTTTTTGAACTTAAAATATTGCAAAAAGTTTTATTTATTATTGCCTTCTGTTTATTAAGAATTTAATTTATAAAATTTTACAAGTAAATTGAATTCTGTCAGAATAAAGGAGGATATGTTAAAAAGAGACCATTTTTGGCTCGCTATAGTGCAACGTGAAAACGTACTATAGAGAATTGTTATTTGGACTATTTAAGAAAGAAAAATGACATTTAGTTCATTATCCTGAAGTGATGGTGGGAACATGGTTAGAATAAGCAAAGCTTAGCTCGTTTTACCCTTTGACGACAAAGCATATATACGCATAATTTCTTCTCATATTTTAGAAAGTATTCGACCGATATTCATGAAACTTGAAAAATATTTACAATCTATTTATAATCTCTGCCATTCCTGAAATATTAAAAACTGTGTCTATTCAGTTTTCGTCGTTTGTATCTTCGTCTGATTCTGATGAAGACTGTGTGTTGAAATAGTCGTTCAGATGCTGGGCGGGAGAATTGAGATAGTGACTAAAAAGCGCGCCTTACCAATAAACCAGATTAGTGTGGCAACGTGGGAACAACATCCTACAACGCGTTGCACTACTTTGCAATTGCAGGTGTGTTCAATAATGGCATCAATTTCAACCATTGTTTTATCGACAAGTTTATGAATATCGGTCAAATACTTTCTAAAATATGAGAAGAAATTATGCCTACATGCTTTGTCGTCAAAAGATAAAACGAGCTAAACTTTGCTTATTCTAACCATGTTCCCACCACTTCAGGGAAATAAAAGTCATTTTCTTTTTTTAAATGGTCCAACTAACAATTCTCTAGTACGTTTTCACGTTGTACTAGCGGGCCAAAAATGGCCTCTTTTTAAGATCCTTCTTTTACATGACGCGAAAAGCTAGGTTTCTTCCTTGCATATCCTTCCCGATTACATTCCGCCATTACTAAATGGCGTGTGTGTATACATGTTTGCGTGTGTATATAAATACGCAGATACATATACACAATATCTGATGTGTATCAAAATTTTAAAACTTTATTAAAATTTTAATAGGTCGCGCTCTAATGAAATTATCAGTGTTTGCCAAGGCAATCCAGAAATGTGATATTGTTCTAAGACCTTACGGAATATTACTTACAGATATTTTAACAAGTAATAATAAAAATATTTTTGATAATATCATTAATTTATTATTGGGTCTCACTGGACTACAAGTAAGAAAAAGACTTTCTTTTTAACTTTATATAAATGTATTTTATATGTAGTATATATATACCATATATCACAAAGACAATTAAATATTTACTTTATAATTCTAATATTTATTTAAACTAAATGGTAAAGTATTTCTTTTATATGCGTTACAGATTGGATTGGTCGATCTTTTAACATCTATTGGTATCGTCCCCGATTTTATAATTGGTCATTCCATTGGTGAACTACTCTGTGGATATGCCGATGGATGTTTAACGGCCGAAGAAACGATTTTGTCGGCATATTTCATCAGTTTAGCACTTCATGAGTCGAAAATAATTAATGGCTCCATGGCTGAAATTAATCTTGATTTTGAAACCATAAAAGTTATGTGTCCTTCAGATATCGATATAGCTTGTTACAATAGTTCTTCTAATTTTATTGTGAGCGGACCAAAAAATTCTATAGAAGCATTTCTCACCAAACTGCAGGTATACTAATGCTTATAAACAACATAATATTATCTGCTTAGTTTCTTTAAATTGTTTTATTAAAACAATAAAATCATAAGTATTATAATAATACCTATGATTTTATTAGGCTAACCAAATGACAATTATTAATTACAATTTTCTTCAATACTTTTAGGCTGATAATATTTCTGTAAAAAGGATTCTTTGTGGTAATATACCTTTTCATAGTCGTTACATCAAACCTGCTGTAGCTAAATCCGAAATATATTTAAACCAAATATTACCACAGAAAAGATTTCGCAGCTCAAAATGGTTAACAACAACCGCTCACGAGTATTCCAACACACTTCTGCCTTTATGTTCAAAATATTATACACATTATCTGTTATCCCTGGTGTTATTCGCAAACACGATGCGTTTGATTCCAAAAAATGCAGTGACGATTGAGATATCTCCTCAGAATATTCTTCAATACATTTTAAACAACTATTTATGCTCTACAGTAACAAATGTAGCGTTATGTAAACGTACCAAGGATCATAGTAATGAGATATTTTTAGAATCAATCGGAAAACTCTATAATGCAGGATTGCAGCCACAGATTGCAAATCTCTATCCGATAGTAAAATTTCCTGTAAGCCGTGGTACCCCAATGATTTCTCCTCTAATAAGGTATACATATTTTGCGTTTATGTTCAAATGAAAAATATCTGAATAACGGAAACTTTCATGAGCTTTACTTTAAAGTAAAGCATTAAAGTAAAATTAAAAGATTATATTTAACAAACAACATATAATATTGAATTATTATACATTTCTGTTTTTTTTTTTCCCGAGTGATAATAGATAATAAATTTGTTTTTTATTGCTGCACTGAACTGTGAGTGCATTAAAATTTTTCTTCTTGCTTTCGCCAAATTTTAAACATATGCCTATATTTTATTTTAAATACAGAAAGCGTATCTCTGGTTCAGCTATATAAAAACAGACTTGGAGCTTCAGGTGGAAAGTTGAAAACCCATATGGAATTGTAGAAGATTATGTTTTATTTATAAAACTTATTTTATTAATAATTTTTTAATAAATAATAAGCGTTGGGTACAGTCGGCGATTTTACTCTCTAAGAGTGCGTTCACTGAGCGCGCTATTAGCGCTATTGCATGCAATCTTTATCGCACATTAGGTGTAAAACAAGGACAAAATGACGCAATGGCGCTATAATAGTGCTCCGCGAACGCATCCTAAATCTCATAGAGTGGTTTCGCAACTAATATATTAGAGTAATTGCGATAAGTCACTCCAAAAGAGAAGGTTATCACTCTAATTTAACTAAATACGAGCACTTATAAGTCAAGTGAATTTTTACTCAAATTTTTAGAGCGACTACTCCATCGGTGTGATGTGATTCAACCTCTAAAGTTATAGTAAATCACGATTCTCACTGAAGATGGATTGATAAATTACTCTAACAGAGTGAAATTTTCCTCAAAATTGCGTAGAGTAACATAATTCACTATGGGCAATGATCTACTGCACTCAAAAAGATTGCTTTTCACTCAAACAGAGTGCAATTTCACTCCAACTTATACAGCGCAATTTTATTCTTTTTTAGAGTGGCGAATTACTTGAAGTGCACAGATTCAATTTTTATTTTTCGTTACACTTGTATTTTATTCGTTTGAGTGATATTTCACTTTTCGACTTTTAGAGAGTAATTTTTTGAAATATTACGATTGGTGGGACGATTACGATAATGACCCTTTGATTTGACGATGATTTCTAGTAGTATTTTTTACGCTGAACAAAAAATGATACAGGTCCTATAAGACTAACTGCTTTAGTTTTCGACATATAAAAAGGCATTTTTGGCGAGAAACATGGAAAAAATAGTAAAAAAATTCTATGATCAATATTTGTTTCTACTTCCAAATTTTAATTTTAGGTTTTTAGAAATAAGCTTTGAGTTAAATTAGTTTTGTATGCCGGGGAAGGGCTTCGCCGCGGGCGGATTACGATTTACGTTCAAAAATCATAAAACAACACAAGACATTAAGACGAGGTCCACTCCACCCCACCCTGGCTTGATTATAAGGCGAAACAAGGTCTATTATTGTACGGTTCAAGTTTTCAACTTTCTCTGCGAACCGAGGTCCACACTTACCCACTTCCGCCTACATGTGTGCTGTCTACACATACAATTGAAGCATTAATTTTTAATTCATATTTATTTATTTTTAACTTTAACACTGTATATCTTGAAAACTAAAGCATCAGTTAGCCCTATAAGACCTATATAATTTTTTTGTTTAACGTAAAAAATACTACCAGAAACCATCGTCAAATAATAAGTGGACACAGTTATCGTAATCGTCCCCGATTGAAGTTGACAACATATATGAAAGTTCAGATCATCCGGAAAGCGGTCTTTTTTTGAGCAATTTTAGCCAAATAATACTCTATCGTTCTACTTATCCTAACAATAAATATACTTACATGTATCATGTTTATAAAGAGCAAAGGCAAATTTAAGAAATATTAAGATCTTAGTAAATTTTACATGATTTCGATAATAAATAAACAAGTACATTTATAACTGCATTACATAATAAATTTTAATGATGCTTGTAGATGGAATCATTCCGAAGACTTTTACGTATTTCAATATACTCATCAAAAAGTAATTTTCAAAAGAAAAATGGTTATCAGCATTGATGTAACTGATGAGGGATTCATGTATTTAACGGGCCATGTGGTAAATAACAAAATTTTATTTCCGGCTATGGGATATCTTTTTTGTCTCTGGGAGATGATGGCATCGTTGAATAAACAAGAATATACCAATGTACCAATCGTATTTGAGGACGTAAATTTTATTCGTGCTACAGTACTATCACAACAGAATGAGATTGAATTAAGTTTTTCGATCCAAAAAGGTAATATATTATTACGTAGATTAATTACGTAGTTAATTTTCTCATGTGAGTATTGGATTTTAAGATTTATACCACTTTTATGATCCAATATTTCTATTCTATAATTAAAGTAAAGCAAAAAATATACGGATGAGAATAATTAAATCAAATACGGAATCTCTCATTTTACGAATAAACTGCTTTTGTAAGATAATCAATCCCAAATTGATATATTCATTTCATATTGATATATCTCTCTTTCACTTAATTTATTACAATATTTTATGTTTAAAGAATTTATATCTATATCTAGGTACCAACAGGTTTGAAATAACCGAAGGAGATAACGCTGTTGTTACTGGAATATTACGAATTCCAACTAATATTGAAAATGAAAAAATATCTGCTAATCTTGCTGAATGTGTCGATGATGAAGAAGAAATGAGTACAAAAGACATCTACAAGGAATTAAGGCTTCGTGGTTATCAATACACCGGCGTATTTCGTGGATTAAAAAGTGCATCGGTTTCGGGATCAAACGGTCATATCAAATGGACATCTAACTGGGTGGCATTTATGGACAGTATGTTACAGATGATGATATTAGGACAGAAGTCAAGAAGTCTTTTTGTTCCAACAAGAATTCGCAAACTGACAATCGATCCGAACTATCACGTACAGCTAATTCAAGATTATCCAGTTGAAGAAAGGCGTAAGTAAAATAAGTAATATACAGCGTGGCTAATTGTCTGACAAATCATGAATTTCGTTTGCTACGTTACAGAATTCTCTGTTCGTCATTACAAGTCTGTAGACGCTATAATATCTGGAGGAATAGAAATTTGTGGCATTGTGGCTACACCTATAATTCGCCGGCAAAAAGCAGTCAATGCCGTTCTTGAAGAATACAAATTTGTTGCTCATTGTGATTTAGGAACTATGTCGTTACAAGATGCAATTAGAATGTCAACGCACATTGCACTCGAATGTTACAATAACATAAATGTTAAAATTATCGAATTTATCGGTTATAATGACAAAGTGACACCAGAAAATTTAAATTCTCCATTTGTTAATGAAATCTTAAATGATTTACCGCAGATTCGACACCACACTAAACTCGTGACGACCCACGAGAAATTCTCAAATATTTCTTTGCCCGACAACGTTTCTACAACGGAAATTACGAAGTTGTCGAAGGACGAGAATTGTTTGATAATTTTTGGTTTCGATATTTTGACAAAAAATAGCAATTCTATGTCAGTGCATTGGGTGGTACTAAAATCACAAGCTACTCCTGATCTAAGATATAAACTGTTGGTGCTTAGTTTAACATCGGCGGCGTAATCTTGTAGAGTAATTGTAACGGAGGCAAGTACGAGAACATTTGTCCAAGATCCGTAAGGGTCTGAATATATCCGGTGCATTTTCCGTCGGAGTTTGCAACGCCGGCTAAAGTTACTGGACGGCTGGCAGTTTGGTTTGATTTCAGCCCGGTTATAATAGTGCCTGATATTTCAAAACTTCCATAGGTATGCATTCGGGTGCAGGCATCCCTGGTGACATCGGCTATATATGAATACTTTCTATTATGAACGGCTGAGTTGTGGGAAAACATTCCACACACTTTAATCGAACGATCGATTTCAACCTTGCATTGTATTACTTTCACTGATTCAAATTCGGTAAGCTGGAGCAGGTGTATAAAAACTTGGGTGGAGGTGATTTTTGGCAATGGGATGTCGCACTCTTCAATGTTTATCAGCGATAAGGTCGTCAAATTTGTGGATGGGGACCCACAGTCGTATCCTATTATTCCATAAACTTGCCGTATCCACATAGTTATTATCAGTATTGTGATCTTCCCTAAGATCTGGAAGTCCATCTGAAAGTTATATATGACCTTGTTGGTTGTTGTTGTTGTATTTATTTATTTATTTATTTATTTATTTGTTTATTTAGTTATTTATTTATCTACTGGTTTGATCTGGGAAATTCGCAATCGATTGGGGTGTACAACTCGGCTATTTTTCTTGATTCTGATTTTCACGTTGTTTTTATTTAATATCTCTAAAACTTCGTGAGGATTGTGTATTGGTCTCCAAATTTTCCAGGTTTCGGCCCTTTTAACAGGAACACATAGTCTCCAGGTTTGAAGGTTTGAGGATTGATTTTTCTATCGTAGTATTTTTTTTATTTAAATTTAGCTTGAACGACATTTTTACGAGCGTTGGTCTGTATATTATGAAGCTGTGTGGCGAGGTTTATTACGTACTCGTCATAATTAGCTAATTTATCTTCTGAACCTAAGGGTTCGTTCGATGGAATTCTTGCAATTTTTCCGAAAACTAATTCATATGGATTGTGTTTTGTCGCCTCATGTACACTGGTGTTGTAATTAAACATTGCTAATCCGATCCATCTATCCCATTGTTTCTGTTCACTTGCATATTGTTTTAGATATTCGCCTAACGCGTGGTGTGATCTTTCTAACGATCCGTTTGATTGAGGGTGGAAGGCAGTTGTGCGAAATTTACGGATTCTGAATATTTTGGCGATTCTTTTCATTAGATCGCTAATAAAGTTTCTTCCTTGGTCGGTCAATATTGCCTTAGGTGCTCCTAATACACAGATAAATCTGTCCACAAATGTTTCTGCTATTGTTTCTGAGGTTTGATTTGGTAAGGGTATTCCCATACAAAATTTAGTTAGTTGATCTTGTAATGTTAAAATATACTCATTGCCTCTTTCGGTGATGGGAAGAGGTCCTACTATATCCATGGCTACTTTATCGAAAGAAGATCCTGGAGTATCGGTAATTATCATGGGTTGCTTAGTTTTTACTCTGACTAATTTTTTTAATTGACATTGCAGACATTGTTGTATATATCTTTGAATATCGGATTTTAAATTTTCCCAATAATAATTATGTTTTATCCTATTATATGTTTTCGTAACGCCTCGGTGTCCTCCGGTAGGTGAACAGTGCATTTCGTCAATTATGGTGGATCGGAGATTTTTAGGAGGATATTTTATGAATCCATTGCATATAATTAATTTTGTATTACACGTGCATGCAAAGTAGCACTTTGCGTGCGTGTTTTCTGTGCGGAAAGTAACGATTTGCCAACATCCACCTACAAAATATTGCACACGTCATATCCAAAGTCATAGTTAACGGGAAAACCGTGTTCTAAAACTCATAGCGCACGGGTTCAAGCCATAGCTAACGGGTATCAACGCCATCTCGCAGCGCACACAGAAAACAACTACCGAAAATACCGCCACTTCGCCTCTTCCCAACACACGCACCTAACCTAACAGCTACTCACATGTCACTCGCAGAAACCGAACCGACTCAATGTAAAATTGTTCGTGTATGACGTGTACCCGAAATCGTCGAGGAGTCGCGTGTCGCGTAGCGGGTGTGTATGTGTGTGCACGTGTGTCGCGCGGATTCGCACGCCAGGACGATCGATAAGTCATCCGTCGCGTCATCGGGATCGCGTCTTCCGGGAACGAAACGCGGATCGTCGGGAAGCCCGGCACGTGCCGGTACCGTTCCCTCGAGCTACGAGCCGGCGAAAACCTAATATCATGTTTGCTCTTATAATAAACGTTGCTTTATCATTAGACATAACCTCAGAAAAGCCAGAAACCGAGATCGACTCAATGTAAAATTTTTCGTGTACCCGAAATTATCGAGGAGTCGCGTAGCGGGTGTGTATGTGTGTGCACGTATGTCGCGCGGATTCGCACGCCAGGACGATTGATAAGTCGTCCGTCGCGTCGGTCGTCGGGATCGCGTCTTCCGGGAACGAAACGCGGTTCGACGGGAAGCCCGGCATGTGCCGGTACCGTTCCCTCGACCTACGAGCCGGCGAAAACTTAACATCATGTTTGCTCCTGAAATAAACGTTGCTTTATCATAGGCGGGGGGAGGGGCTCCGCCCCTCCCCCCCCCGCGCCCCCCTCCCCGCCTGCGCCCAACTTTCGACTCGGGGGGGCTTCGCCCCCCCGAACCCCCCTACCCGGGGGGGCTTCGCCCCCCCGGACCCCCCGTGTCAGTTATCCCAACTCGGGGGGGCTTCGCCCCCCCTCGTTGGGAGAAATGACCCCCCGCAAGTCCTTCTTTAAGACTGCTCGTGCGGGTAAACGCACTCGCCTTCGGCTCGTGCGTCTACCCGCACTCGTCTAATATACGCACATTTCCACTCTCTTAACCCCCATCCCTACATGCACTTGTAATACAAAATAGTATGTGTTACACGTACGGAAGTTGGCTGTTAGTCACGAGCGCACCGTAGGCGCACTCGCCTTCGGCTCGTGCGCCTACCCGCGCTCGTAACCAATAGCCAACTTTCCGCACTTGTAACACAATATACTATGGTTGTTGAGTTGATAAAAGTCAGTTGTAAGAGAGATTTAATATTACTCCACGGTACGTTGTTAACAAAATCTGTTTTTGCGATACTGAGTGTTTCAAAATTTAAATTGTCGGCAATGCTTCGTAAATCATTTATCGCTGCAGTAATTTGAGTGAGGGTCATGGTCGGGCCTTCTCGTTGCCCTTCACTGATAGGCAAAACTATGTGGTAGTGTTTTCTGTATTTTATGGCCTTTGCTTTACCTAAAGAGAGAGGAGTTAAATTTGGGATCTGGTTTCGTTCAAAAAGTTTTTGTGATCCTGAGTCTAACGGTCTCCCGTTAGTGTCGACAAAGTATGCTATGTTATCCTTGCGTAGAAATAATAAATCGCGGGTTTCTACCATATTACTTTTGAGTATTTGAATATTGGTTATGGTAGGTTTTATCTGTGATGTATTTCGATCTCTGTTTTCGTCTAATTCATCAAATTCATTTTCTTCGTCATCTCTCTCATCGTCTTCGGTATCGCTTTCTTTATCTGAAGAATCGTTTTTATCCACTATCTCTTCGATTTTATCTTCTTGGACTTGTGAGTCGTTACCTGATTCTTTTCGTCGAGCGTTATCTTTTGTCGTCTGGCTACGGGTTTGTATTTTATTGTAACTAGGGGAATCGTGGATTAATGCTTTTTTCACAATTTCTAGTTTTGGCGGTTCACTTAGTTCTTCCTGTGTAAATGGTATTGAGTCTGTATTTTTGTCAGGTTGATCATCAGGTAGTAAGTCTTCTATTTCTTCGTCGTCTGAGAGGTATAAATTAAAATTTTCGTCTTCTTCGTCTTCGTTGGATTCTTCTAACATTTCAGAAATTATGGCTGCGTCTTTCGGGTCGTTGGGATTTAGGGGTTTTTTACGATTAATTATTTTGCAATCTGCTTCTTTGAAATTTGCTGGGTTTCTTGATAAAGCGTCGGCATTCACGTTGGTCTTGCCTGCTTTGTATACTACGTCGTAATCGTATTCCGCTAATTTTAGTCTCCAACGGAGGATTCTCATATTTGCATCTTGTGCATTTTTGAACCAAAGCAAGGGTTTATGGTCTGTAACTAGAGTAAATTTTCGTCCGTATAGATATGGTCGGAAATGTTTAACGCAATATATTATTGCCAAAGCTTCCTTTTCATACGTGTCGTATTTTAATTCGTTGTCAGTTAAGGTTCGAGACGCGTATGCTATTGGTCGGTCTTTATTTATTTCTTCTTGCGATAATATGCCCCCTACGGCAGTTCCGGAAGCGTCGGTAGTTAAAATGAAAGGTTTCGAAAAGTCGGGATATTGCAAGACTGGTTCTTCGCATAATTTCTGTTTCAACATTTCGAAAGATTCCTCTTGAACAGATGTCCAATTAAAAGGCGTATCATTTTTCAATAAATTTGTTAACGGTTTAGCTAGTTTTGAAAAATTTGGTATGAATCTCCTGTAATATCCTGCTAATCCAAGAAATTGTTTAATATTTTTCGGCGTTTTTGGTCTAGGAAATTGTTTCACGGCTTCTAATTTTTTGGGATCGGGTTTAATTCCATTACTACTTATTATGTGTCCTAAGTATGTTACTTCGGTTTTTAAAAATTCACATTTATCGGGCTGTAATTTTAGATTCGCTTGGCGGAGTCGTTCCATTACCAAATTGTATCTTCTTTCATGTTCTTCTAATGTAGGAGCAGAAATAATGATGTCATCCATGTAGATGAATACACCTTCTATTCCTGTTAAAATTAAATCCATTACTCGTTGGAAGGTAGCGGGAGCATTCTTTAACCCGAAAGGCATTCTTTCAAATTCATAATGGCCATTAGGGGTCGTAAATGCAGTTTTATGGCTATCTGCAGGGTCCATTTCTATTTGGTGAAACCCAGAGGCGAGGTCACATACTGTGAAATATTTTGCATTGCCTAATTGGTCAATAATTTCTACAATATTTGGTAATGGGTAGGCATCGCCCATAGTTTTTTCGTTCACTCCTCGGAAATCTAATACCATTCTCCAACGTTTGTTTCCCTTCGAGTCTGCCTTTTTCGGCACGATCCATATGGGTGTATTGTAAGGAGACTGAGAAGGTTTTATGATTCCTGCCTCCAACAGTTCTTTTACCTGCTTATTTATTTCTTCCTTATGGACTTGTGGAAATCTGTATTGTCGAGTATTTATAGGTCGATCGTCTGTTGTTGGTATCTGATGTCGTAATACATGAGTTGCTGTTAATTTTTCTCCAGGAATATGAAATCGATCCTGGCTATTGCTTATAAGTTTTATAATACTTTTTCTTTCTTCGTTATTCAGATGCTCTAGCCGTAATAATTTTATGATTTCTGCAAGTCTGTCCTCCTTAGGTTCTCCGGATGACACAAAACATTCTCGTGAAATAGCATCGTTAATCAATGTTTTAGGCGTTAATTGATATTGCTTTGACTTGCGTCTGTATCTAAAATTTTCCATTATTTCTCGGAATCGGGTTTGTGCGTATGCTAAAGTTTTTGCTGACGGTTTATTTTTCCTGTTGAATTCATAAATGTTCTCCATCTTAGGATTATATAATTTGACTCTTCTTATGAGTTCTCCAATAGTGACATGAGAGGTATTATCTTTATTAATTGTACTTTTTATGGGCATTTCAACCCTTGGAAATTTTATTTTTTCTAAAGAGCTCTTATTCTTTGGCTCCTTTAAACAATTACTTGTCGTATTGCATAGTGAGGTTTGGTTATTTGCCTCCTCGCAATCGACGGGAGTAGAATATACTAGAGGAGTTTGGAAATTACCCTCTTTAATTCTAGGATTATTTAAATCTTCTAGAGAGGTTTGGTAACTTCCCCCTCCGCAGATTTGGGAATTATTTAATATTTCAGGAGAGGTTTGGTAACTTCCCCCTCCAGGATTTTTGGAATCTCTTGGAGAGGTTTGGTAACTTCCCCCTCCGCAGATTTTGGAATTATTTAATATTTCAGGAGGGGTTTGGTAACTTCCCTCTCCAGGACTTTTGGAATCTTCCGGAGAGGTTTGGTAACTTCCCCCTCCGCAGATTTTGGAATTATTTAATATTTCAGGAGGGGTTTGGTAACTTCCCCCTCCAGGATTTTTGGAGTCTTTTAATATTTCAGGAGAGGTTTGGTAGCTTCCCTCTCCAGGACTTTTGGAATCTTCCGGAGAGGTTTGGTAACTTCCCCCTCCGCAGATTTTGGAATTATTTAATATTTCAGGAGGGGTTTGGTAACTTCCCTCTCCAGGACTTTTGGAATCTTCCGGAGAGGTTTGGTAACTTCCCCCTCCGCAGATTTTGGAATTATTTAATATTTCAGGAGGGGTTTGGTAACTTCCCCCTCCAGGATTTTTGGAGTCTTTTAATATTTCAGGAGAGGTTTGGTAGCTTCCCTCTCCAGGACTTTTGGAATCTTCCGGAGAGGTTTGGTAACTTCCCCCTCCGCAGATTTTGGAATTATTTAATATTTCAGGAGGGGTTTGGTAACTTCCCCCTCCAAGGATTTGGGAGTCTACCATTTCGGGGGAGGTCTGGAAACCTTCCTCTCGAGTATCTAGATCAGGAGTTTTATTTGGTTTCTCATTTTCTTCCATAATTTTATTTTCATTTATAATCTCGTCTTCATTATTCAAACTCGCATAATTATTTTTATTATTGATGTTAACTTTTGTTTCATTTTTATTTGTTCCGTCGATTATTTTACAATGATCTTGATTATCCTCTAAGCGTCGAGGATTAATTTGCGTAATCGCAATTTCTTCTTGGTTATTATGCGTCTCTATTTTTGACTCAGGATAGTCAAATAATTCATTTAGTGGTTTAAGACGCAAGGTTGGTACGTGGACTTCCACTTCTTCGTCCAAAGTACTTATAACGTTTAGATATGCTTTTCCTGAAATATTTTCTACTATAGTGTCTCCTAGGTAAATTCCGTGAGATATCTTCAACCTCGGTATATACCCTACTTTTATCTCTGGATTTTCTATTCTCACGTAAAACAAAGATTCTGACCGCGGAAAAGCTGTAATAGTTTCCGGTGAGAAAAACGGTATACTAATTCCTGATATGTTTAAGTGTCCCGTCGCGTAATCTATGTTTGAAAAAGTTTGCTGAAAGAAGTCGTTACCTAATAAACCAGCTTGTGGAATCGGTAAATCGTCTGACACCACGTTGAAAGGTACTAGCTTTCCAAAGAGGGGTAAAATAACTTCTCCGAGCGTATACACTGGGTATTCATTTATACCGCTTAATTGCAAAAGTTTATTGTGATTGACGGTATGATTATTTAATAAAAATTTTTCTTTAATTAAATTTGGGCCGGAACCGGTATCCAGCATGAGGGTAACGTGTGAAATCGGTTTACCGAAGTCTACCTGAATGGTCGGCACGCGTCGGTGTTTATCGAGATTTACGGTTACTGGTTGTATCTCTATTATTTTCGGGTCTATTGTGTTTCTTGAGATGTCGATGGGTGTGAGATCCGTTCGGACCCCTGCTGCACACCCGACTTCGAGGGGCCATTGAAGTTTCCCTGATTATTCGTTTGCCTCCGATTATTGCTTGCAATTCTCAATTCACAGTTTTCAAGGAGATGCCCTTCTCCCTTACAATAACGACAAAATAATGAGGCGTTGGGTGTCACGTTTTGTTCCACCTTAGTTCGACAGTTTTTAGCGATATGCCCGACACTATTACAGAGCTGACAGACAATTGTTGATCTATTCGCCGCGTCGCGTTGTTCATTTTGCTTTTTCCAGCAATTGTTAGCCGAATGTCCTGGTTTATCACACCATTGACAAATTACAGTCGGTTTATTCTGATTGTTGGTAATATTTGTTCTGCAAGATTTAGCGTTGTGGCCGGATTTTGAACACAGTTGACAAATGACATGATTTTCGTGAATTACGTTGACGGGTCGTTGAACCGGCGGGTCGCGGAGACGACATTTATCGGCGCCATGACCGCGTTTTTTACATATCTGGCATATTAGAATCTCAGTCCCTAAGGCGGTTTTACTATGTGACTGTTGGAGAGGTTGAGTCAATTTTCTACAATTAGAGGCTACGTGGCCCTCCTTGAAACAAATTTGACAGGTTTCTTTAGATCGGGCAGCAATTGCTGGTTTATTTGCTGTATTAATCGGTTCCTGTCGCAGATCCGTTATCTCGCGTAGCTCTCTCTCTATCCGTAACGCGTCGGCCACGGTGGCCTGGACATCTAGATTCCTCGTCACTCTTTGTTCAATTTCCGGTTTCAGCCCTCTAATGAAGCATTTACACATGTCCTTTTCTAAGGAGGCTTTAACATTTTGACCGGGAGGGGCAGGTCCTGAATTTTTGTGTGCTTCTAATATTTGTTTTCCTAATAATTTTACCCGATTCGCATACGTTACTACGTCTTCCTCCGATTTTTGGTAGATGCAACCTAGCTCGCCTTGTAATTGGTAAATATTTTTTGCCGCGCCATATACTTGTTCCAAATATTTTGTTAGCGAAGCTACTGTTTCGAACTCTTGATCTTGTATGGTACGGCGAGCTTCGCCTATAATTCGGGTTCTGATTATTTTAGTGAATTGAGATTCTGCCTCATTGGGCAGCATAGCTTTCGCTTCTTCGCATCCCTCGATAAAATAGGTTAACGGAATATTTTTTCCGTCAAAGAAGGGAACGGCCTCTACCGCGTATTTTAACGTAGCAAAAGGGTTAGCATGCGCCATTGTGTCTGCGGGCGTATTACAACTTATAAAAGAATTATATTCGACTTGCCGTGGTCCAGGTACTATTGTTTTATCCACAGAATCGTCGGAAACGTGAAGGGTAAAATCGGACGTATCGGTTAAATTTTTTTTGTCCTCTGCAATATTGCCAAGGTTTGGGGTGAAAAGTTGTCTAGGTGCTGATTTAATGTTAGGGAAAGGGGTGGATGTGTATGGTGTAGAACTACCGGGTGTAATTTTTCCTCGATTCTCTAAGGCTAGTTTATACTGTTCATCAACTTCAGTTTTATCAGATTTAGACCTCGTATTCATCACCACTCTCGGAAAATCGCACTTTTCATCTCGGACGAGCCCCCAAAATTTTAAGTTCTGTTACGTCAAGACCCCGGAATTTAAGTATATTTGGTTCGAGGGATAGCGAAGGAAAGGCTATCCGAGGGAGGGGGTATGGGAAGACGTAACGTGAGCTTATGGTATCTCGGAGTCACGCTAGAAGGGCGCGTGGCTCGAGTCGAATGCACAATTTTAGGGAAACTTGAGTCGTGGGTCAACGTCCAGAAAGGACGCTATTACGCCTACTGAAAGTTTCGTGCACTCGCGGTCCTTATTTCGGTCAAGGATATAATCCCTATTACCGGGGATCGGACCTTGTGCGATTTAGAGAGGTAGTGAGAGGTGAGGTCTTACTTAGAGTGAATAAACATTGAATATAATTTTACCAATTAGTAAGAACATTTATTACGAAGAAAAGAATAAATAACATTATAAAATAAAAGTTATTGATATTTATAAACATTTATTACAAAGAAAAGGATAAATAACATTACAAATAAAAGTTATTAATATTTATAAACATTTATTACAAAGAAAAAGGGTAAAATAACATTACAAATAAAAGTTATTAATATATATGAAGTATACGGAAGTGTGGTGTGTGTGTGTGTGTGTGTGTGTGTGTGTGTGTGTGTGTGTGTGTTCTCAATCGAGGGTGATCATCTCGACCTCTTGCTCGTAATCAAGAGTCGAGGCGGTGGAAGAGGTCGGGGACGGACTTCGGGAAGAGGAGGGGGAACCAGGGGGTTCTAGTAAGGCGGCGGGATCGGGGACGACGGGGACCCTCCGAAATGGGGGCACCCAACAGATAGGACGAGTGTGTGGGGGAAAAGGACGAGTAGGTAGTGTAATCGGGCGAACAGGTGTGTCAACGAGGTGAGTAGTTCGTGAGGTGGAAGGTTCCGTGGTAAATCTTGGTAGAGGGGGTGCAGTGGGGAATCGCGAAGAACCTGGGACGGCAGCTTCCTGGGAGAAAGCAAGCTCCCTTCGCGCCCGTTTGTTTCGACGATTCCTCAGGTGTTTTCCTGCGATACGCGACTTCTTCGAGGTGGGGCTATCCGACTCCACTATAAATTAGTGGATTGTTAACGTTAAGCTGACAAATTGCGGGGAAGTCACCTCGGGTTTTTGGGATTAGAGAGAGAGAAAAGATTATTCCGAATCTGCCGACGAGTCGGCCAATCCAGGAATAAGACAGATTATTCCGAATCTGCCGACGAGTCGGCTAATCCAGGAATAATAGAATGAAAAACAGATTATTCCGAATCTGCCGATAAATCGGCTAATCCAGGAATAAGACAGAATATTCCGAATCTGCCGACGAGTCGGCTAATCCAGGAATAATAGAATGAAAAACAGATTATTCCGAATCTGCCGATAAATCGGCTAATCCAGGAATAAGACAGAATATTCCGAATCTGCCGATAAATCGGCTAATCCAGGAATAATAGAAGAGGATATACCCGAGAGACTTTCCGCGAGAATATATAAAAGGGGAGGGGAACCGAAAAACCGTGGGTCAAATGTTATAATTTTCTTGTGTTACTAAGACTTGACTATTGTTTTAATGGAAAATTAACATAAATGTTTCTATTATGTATAATTTAAGTAAAATCCGTAGAATAATTAATTTTATGTGTTAAAGGTTAAAAGAACATGTATATAAATGTAAAGTATAATGTCAATTAATTAATATTTCTAATTTGTCAATAAGACGATGAATGAGTTATTTTAACTTAAAGAGTGGACTTTAAGGTGAATAAATGGCTGAATCTTACTATTATTGGAATATATATATATATATGTAATATATATATATATATATATTTTTGTCACCGGCTGGTAGTGGCCCGCAGATCTCAGGAAAGCTCGGTAGTCTCGCCTGGTGGCACTTAACGCGCACTGATTTTATTCGCGAGACTTAGCCGAATGGATGAAATAGATCAAAACTTCAGATGTCAGTTTATGACGGATCGGAACAGAAAACCAGATCAAAATGAAGACTAGAGAGGGCCTAAGTGCGTAAAGTCGCGGTTTATATACAGAATTTAGGGGGCGGAATTGATTTTTAGTATGATTCGATTGGTGGAGTTCTCTTCCGATCGTGACGTATTTTTTGGTTTTCCTCCTATCTTTTGCCGAGCTTCCCCAAAAATCATCGTTGCTCATGAGCATTTTCTAATTAGCGGCCGCTCATTGGTGAGTTCGTTATCACCATGCCCTTTGACAGTCCCTTCCAGAGACTTAATTTTATCAATCGCCGCGAGGCGTGGGTCTTAGGTCAAATTTGCGTTTCACGGAAAAGCGTGAGATCAGCCCTCCCGTGACCCGAGAGGTCACCTAGATCCTTATGGTGTTACTAATTTATTGCGCCCTATCCCCCGAAATTTCAAGATAATTGAAATTTCGTGGTTCATTTCGTGGAAATTAGATGGAATGCGACAAACAAGTCTATAATTTGTCTATTTTATTAGGCTCGAGTCTTCTGGAAGAGGTTTCGTCATTTCTTATTTAATGAGCGATGACAGTTGGAGTGCATCCGCTTCGTCAATTGATAACCGCTATTTTATGGTTTCCGTATGTTTCGTCTGATGAAATGAATGATTCCACGAAAGAAAGAAATCGTGGAGTCGACAGGACGTAACAATACCTTAGATTTAAAAGAAAAATACGATCGAGTCTCAGATATAGAAAGTGCTGTAAGAACACTCGTTCTTGTTCCTCGTAATTCTTTTGGGTTTACACCCGCATCGATAATTGCTTCGTAAGTATGTTCAAATAACATTCTAAACATAGGATCCATTACATGAGCTTTCGTAGCAAGTATATTGAAAAATTCTGAATCGAATTTTTCTATATTGTTGACTTGACCGATGCGATGGGGCATACCATAAGCTATATATAAGAAATAAATATATTAACAAAGTAACAAGAAAAAAGATGTCATGAAAATGTTTGAATTAATAAAATGTAATTTATATTTTCTACATAAATTATGAGGATTATATATATAGTGTAACATACAGTTTATTCGATTATGACATTGTTTTTAAAAGTTTTTGGATTAGATATTGCAAATCTTTAATTATAATTATTATGAAATACGAATTTTTTCAAGTCTCGAAAATATATATAGCTTAATATTAATAGAAAAATTTATTACAATTATTCCACCGTTGATGATCGTTCGAACCAAGATCCACCTTGTTAAAAAGATTTTCTTGAAACTTTTAAATTATCGCTATTAGGCATACTCTGGATGCGCGGGTCACTGATGTACGTCCGGCTAAAAGACAGTGCTAATTGAATTTACTTTACTCAATAATTACTGCTTCATTAAGCATTATAGAAAAAATGTCTCAGGACTTTTCGACTCAATCATATATGATCATATAACATCTCATGAGGCCAAAATTTATATATGAGCATATAAGATTGCTTCTTATATGAGCAGCATATAAGACATTATAAAGGATTTTTTTTTCCGGTGCAGTCTTGTACTGGGGATCAATCATGTATCTTTTTCCCTAGGACGGAAACGTAAAAAGTGAAAAGTTTATTTCTTTCTATTCAACACCAATAGAAAGAGATAGTTGCATGAAACTTTTCACTTTGCACGTTTCCGCTCTAAGGAAAAAGTTACATGATCGCTACCTTGATCGAACACACTGGAATATCCTTTTGTTTAGATTTTTTTACAAGAGGCAAAATTAAGTATTATTTTTTTTATATTATATACTTACATGCATAATATGTGTAATAAGAAATAATAAAGAATCAAATTTTATTTAGCTCCATATAATTCATGCGTGATGTAAAAAATGTGCATTGATTTTAATCCTCGCGGTGGTCACACCTCTTCTTTGAACATTTTTTAAAGGATTTATTTAAACATAATGCTACTCAAAAAGTTAATGTTTTATAATAAGAATACAATGTTTAAACTTATGTTGTGCCGGTAACTCGACTAGCGAGCTTCGGCACTGGATTCTTTGGACCCGTCAGGAGGGAAGGGATATTCACCGAACAACAGCTTGTTTCCACTTTGATTAAATAGAACGTTTATTCTTTATTCACAAATATCTTAGTTATTTCACTGCCCTGACTTGCGGGCGTTCGTTATTACACTTGGTTACGATTATCGGCACGGTGTCTCGCGGCACGCGCTCGGTTATTAGACTGCCCGCCGCTTCTCGAAAAGGCGGGCTTTTTATCTCTTCGCGTATTGCTTCCGCGATGCTGACTTAGCTGTCAGCGCTTTTGCTTCCGGGTGAGCGACCTGTCGGCCGTTTGCGACACCCGGAATGCCTCCTCAGGAGAGTTTGGCAATATTCGGGATGCGCGCTGACAGCTAGGTGTCGCAATTTGGGCAAGGCGACTTCCGCCTCACAACATCCCTCCCCCCTGGGGAAAAGAAAAACTGAGATTTCTAATTGAAGTTTTTCGCATGTATTGAAATTTTCTAGTTAATTTTGTGTTTCTATTATTTTTCCGTTGTGTGAGGAAGTCGCGTTGCTAGTTCTTGTTTGTTTTTCTTTTCGCTGTCCAGATTATTGCGATTATGATCCCTGTTATGATTACAATTAGAGACAGGGATCCTACGGGATATATTACATATTTGTTTGATAGGAAGCTGGCCTGGTTGTCTTCTAGTTCTTGGCCTATCTTATTTAAATTTAGGCTTAATTTCGTTAGTTCCCCGGGATTTTTGATCACCGGTTCTAATTTTAATTCTGTTGCAAATTCGTTATTAATTTTGACATCTTCCGTCACTTGTTTGTACGTTAAGTTGAATTGTGGAAGGTGCATTTGCACGTACTTCGTGTGTTCGCGTTTTTTGGTTCGTAGAGTCAGGTCTGTCGTGGTTAATTTGCAATTGTCAGCTAATTTAATCTTTCCCGTTCTGTTAATGTCGACTTTATGTTCTCCTTGATTGTTGCATTGAATGGTTATACTCTGTTGGTAAGGTGTGGAAAACAACCATGCCTGTGGCTCCGCTAGAGTTATCCAAAAGGTTACATTTGAGAGGATGTGACGACGCTCGCAATTTTCCTCTTTCGCTCTTATATATATTTGCACCTCGCAGGGCGCGTGCGGCGTTATGAAGTATACCGGGTGGTTCGTGTTACACACGAACGTTGTGTCGGATTGTTTACATTTATTTAGATCATTTTCCCTCAACGTTACATAATTTCGGTTTTCCTTATCAATCGCTAGTAGGTCGTACGTGGTTTTCGGTATTACGAATATGTTTTTTCGGTCATGTACCGGTAGGGGGTTTATTAAATTCGCACTATTTCGTAATTTGGATATGTGACAATGGGGAAGGTCAGGATTGTGTATACGTTGGGGTTATTGTAGTAAGCGTTTATTTTTACAAATTTTTCTATGGTATTCCAGTTGTCTAATTGTATTTTAAAAGGAAAATGTGATCCTTGGGATAGGTTATTGGCCGTTGCTTCTTTTAATTCCGCTACAATATTTTCGATCGGGATTAGTCGCACAATTATAATATAATTCTTAGGGTAAATAAAGTATGCTAGAATGTTTTTTACGTCGCTTATTAACTTGATTGTAATCGCGGTTATCGCTATCAAATGTTCGTCTATCTTTTCGCGGCGCGCTAGTTTCGACGCCCGTTGCTGCACTCGTTTTGTAACAGTTGTGTCGTTTGTCGTTGTGTCGTTTGTCGCGGGTGATGTCTTGGTAAGTGCTATTCTTAATAATACTATGAAAATTATCTCTTTTGATGTCCGTCTGTCGCTTTTGTTGTGCCGCGTGAGGTCTTATTCTTTGATAGACGCTTTTAAACTCCTGAGAACGTATGGTTCCGGTGACGAAATCTGATGCGTTCGTCGCCGCGTTTACTTGCTCAGTCTGTAATCGCTTGCGTAATCTTTTGAGTCGCGCTGAAATAGATTCGCGTTTTTCAGTCACGTGTAACGTGTGTCTGTGTGTCGCTTACCGGCTTCTTTTTTAGTGTTACGTGCGTGGTGGGTGCCTTTGCTAATTTTTTCACGTCGTTTGACATGCTTATTGGGCATTCAAAATATGTCGGCTCCACTAAACAATGTCCGACGAATACTCTTGGTGTAGGTTCTTTTGTGATGCCTACTCTGCTGCGGGGTGGTGAGTTTTCCTTCTTGTATGGTCGGAGTTTAAATGTAACTCTTCCGATGTGTACCTGCTTTGTGGCGTGTGAGATAACGGCTTTGCGCTTGGTGAGGAAATCATTTCCTAGTATTTCCTCATAATCGATCGGGAAATCATCCTCTACCACGTACATGGTATGGCGTATTTTCTGGCTTCCCAGATTTACGGTTGCTTTTATCTTTCCGAGAGTGTGGATCTTGTGTCCCGTCACTCCGGTCAATGTTAGGCGTTTCTCTCGTACCATAGTACCGCCTTTTAAATTTCCTACTTTGATTAGCTCCTGAGTCTAATAAGAAATTCGCTTTGCCCTTTTTGGCCTCTTGAATCGGCAGTGTTATCAGGTTTAAGGTGTGTATGTTACGTTGCCCCGTTATCTGCGACACTTGATACTCCTCGGCGGCTCGTGCCTTACTCTTCTTTGGTCTTTCGTCTTCTTCGCTGCCGCTACTGGAGGAAGATTCATCGCTCGTTTCTCGCGATTTCTTTTTCTTCACCTTTAAACCATTTACTGGCGCTTTTTTGGGGGCGTCCGTTTTCGATCGACTTGATCGTTCCGAGTTGGGTCGTCCGTTCAGCGACCAACACTCTTCTCGCTTATGCCCGGTCCTTTTGCAATAGGTGCACTCGAGCGTATTCGTTCCGCCGGGCTTGTCCGATTTCGGCAACGAAAATCTATTCGCATGTCGGCTCGTACGGCAATCTCGCCCGTAATGGCCTGTTTCTCCACATTTGTGGCATTGCACATTCGCGTTTCCTGTATTTCGCGCGGTTCCCTGATTAAATTTATTTCCGTTCCGCGGGGAGGGGCCTCTGACTTTTTCCTCGGCGCTAGCGCCGGTTATTGCCTCCTGTAGGCTTTGATATCGTTGTGCTCTGACTATCATTTTAATGTCCTCGTGCAACCCTATTTGAAAATTCTGCAGTGCTTGCATCTTAATGCTGTCCAGAATCGCCTTCTGCTGTTCTTGGGAGTGCCCTTGGCCTTCTTCCATGGCCTCGTATAGCTCGCGTGCTAATTTTTCCACGCGTCTCCCGAATTCCTGCGCGCTTTCTCCCGGTTCTTGTCTTAGGGAGTTATAAAGTCTAATTGCAGATGGGACATGCCGCGTTTGCCTAGATATTCTGATTCTAGCTCGCGCTTTAACTGTTCGAAATCGCGGATGTCGCGCGTGTCGAAGTCCGTCATGGCTTTGCCCTTGAATTTTGTGCACAGAATTGCTTCTAAAAGCATTGCTTCGTCCGCGGGATGTATGTTTTTCATCGCTTAATTGCTCGCGTTTAGAAACTTGCGGACGCGCTCTCTTGATTCTCCGGTTATCTCGGGAATCATGTTTCGAGCTTCTTTCAGGCTGAGGAACCCGATATTGTTCCCTAGCTGGTTTCGAACGTCGCTAATCGTTCGTCCGTACGTAACGTCTAGCGGGCCCTGGCTGCGTAAGCGGCGCCCTATTTCGGCCGGGCGGTCGTGAGTGCCGGCTTCTATCCGGCTCATTCGATTTTGTAATTCGCGAATCGCGCGGAGCATTTCCGTGGTGCGATCGAATTCTGCCGCCTCAGCACGTTCCATGCGGTCTCGCATTTCGTGCATTAACCGTAGGACGTCGTTGATCAAGGCGTCTTGCGCTCTTTGGCCTTGGTCCTTTTCGGACGATCGCTGGGCTCCCGCTTGTAGTCGATTTATTTCTTCGCTCACTTGATCGGGCGTTATGTCGACTCGTGGTACCGGGGCCGCGTTAGCTCTCTGTTGGCTCATTGCGTCTTCTTCGGGTTCTTCGTTTTGCGAGTCGAGACTACTGCTGTAGTCGGTTTCGCTACTCCAGTCACTGTATGACTCTTCGTTTCTTTGTGTCGGGGTCAGTCTGCCGTTACCGTTATTATTTTCGTGCGCTAAACTTGCGTCTAAAAAATTCGCGTTCTATGACGACGTTGGGGTGTAACTCGAGCACCGGCGAGTCGTCGTCGGCGAGCTGCGAGTCTAGGTTTCGTCGCACGCGGTCTAGTGTTACGTGTACGGGGCTTCGCGGACCCTCTGCAATTGCGCGCAGCGCTGGCTCACTATGTAATGATGTGTTTAACACGGGGCGGAATGGTGTGATTTCGCCGTCTGACATTTATCGGCTCTTACACCTTTTATATCCTGTAATCGCGAAATGTTTTTCGGCGCTCGCTGTCGCGGTTGTGTTGCCTGTAATCGCGAAATGCTTTTTGGCGCTCGCTATCGTGGTTATGTTGCCTGTAATCGCGAAATGCTTTTTTGGCGCTCGCTATCGCGGGGGACGCTCGCATAGATATATTCTGTTCGTCGCGGCGCGTGCCTGTGTTGGCTTACAATGTTTTGCTGACTTACAGTAACGCCGTATGCCGCATCGTGACCGCTTTCCGTCGTTTGATGCCTGACAGGGCCGCTCCGCTGCTTCTGCGTTGTCTCTGCTTGCTGCGTCTCTGCGGCGCTGCTCCGCTGTCTCGCTGCGTCCCTGCGTCGCTGCTCCGCTGTTCCGTTGACCTGCTTCGTCGCTCCGTGTCACGCTGCTACGTTGCTTCGCTGCTTGGGCTGGCGAGTCCGTGTGGTAGGTCGGGGCCGTCTCCGGTGTCACTGATAACACTCGGCGGCTGCTACCGTTGCTTCACTTACTCGGGGTCTGGCTGGCTTTTCCTCTCCGGGCTATTACCGCCGTCTAAACGATCCGTTCCCTTTTGCAGGCTGATTCTGCAGGATGTCCCTTTCGCTCGGTTGACAGGACCACCGCTGCCACCAATTGTTGTGCCGGTAACTCGACTAGCGAGCTTCGGCACTGGATTCTTTGGACCCGTCAGGAGGGAAGGGATATTCACCGAACAACAGCTTGTTTCCACTTTGATTAAATAGAACGTTTATTCTTTATTCACAAATATCTTAGTTATTTCACTGCCCTGACTTGCGGGCGTTCGTTATTACACTTGGTTACGATTATCGGCACGGTGTCTCGCGGCACGCGCTCGGTTATTAGACTGCCCGCCGCTTCTCGAAAAGGCGGGCTTTTTATCTCTTCGCGTATTGCTTCCGCGATGCTGACTTAGCTGTCAGCGCTTTTGCTTCCGGGTGAGCGACCTGTCGGCCGTTTGCGACACCCGGAATGCCACCTCAGGAGAGTTTGGCAATATTCGGGATGCGCGCTGACAGCTAGGTGTCGCAATTTGGGCAAGGCGACTTCCGCCTCACAACACTTAATTCTAAAATTTTTTGCGATCCACTTATAAACTGTTAGTTTTCGAAGCATGCAGTTGTTTGAAAAATGGTTGGGATCATGCACTTTAACTCCGTGTGACCACTGAAGGTTAATCACATTGTTATGTCTACTATGTATAATGTCGTCACGCATTTACGCATTCATAAATATAAATAGTATCCGCTAAACTTGGACTCTGGTACATATGCTTATTTTAATTGTATGTTAAATGGTCAAGCAATGCCAAGTACACAGGAAGGACGACCAACTATATATGTATAACTACGTCGGTCGTTGCATAAACGTCAAGACCAAGTTACTAAGTTCATCTGAAATTTTTACGTTAAACGAGCTTTCAAGTAAAATATTCGAGCAAAGTTGTCAATTGCGACCACTCCAAATAAAATTGGTGCAATCTGTTCCGAGATTTTCAACTACGCAAAAAGTGAGAGTGAGAAAGTGAGAGAGAGAGATATTTACACTCTCACGGTCACATACATATATATTATAAATTGACAGAGCATTCAGAAGATAAAGTTCAATATGAAGACAATATAATATATACAAAGGCAATGAGATGCGCTGCTGATTGTGTGGTATGTACAATGTACATTACTTTAATCGAAATCAAGATAAAATTATGGAGTGGGATTAATAATAAAAAATATCTATTTATGCGATCATATATAAAGTTATTAGTGCAATCTTTCATGTTGAGAAAAATATAAGTAATGAACATTCTACAAACTACATACTTTAAAGACATAGAATTGATATATCTTAAATGATTTAGAAATAAAGAAATGCAATTGACTACAAAATGCTAGAAATGCATTTTTTTGCAAAACAAATATAATAAAGTTTGTATAATAAAGAAGTTTTTCATGATTTTTACAAAAAGAAATGAAACTACCTTATAAAAGAATCCTCTTATAAAAGTATATCTTCTTTCTATAATAGCATTAAGGCTTTTTGTTACTTTGATTGAAACCACTTATTGTTCAATATTCCAACGGCTTTCTTTATTTAATTTTTCATAAATTGTTATTAAAACATCATGAAAAAATTCTTTTGTTCATAGATGCTGCGCTTTCTTCGGCTGGCAATAAAAAGCGAAATAAATTTTTTTAGCGTCTTTCAGTCTTTCTGACGTTTTTATAGATTTACACAAAAAACTAGTTATAAAATTACGAAAAAAATATCTTTTAATAGAATTTATTTCCATATTTTTATATTGGTACAAGTAATAAAGTTGTAATCTTTAATTATATTTAATGTAATAAAATTAATAAAATTATATTAAAGAGTATAATAAAATTATATTGAAAAGTATATTTAAAGTATACATTTTTATATTTTTTAGTTTGCTCGAATACTTTCGTAAGAGAACAAAGTAAGAGAAATAGGAGACATCGGTCCAAGACGTTAAACAAAATCTGATCAGATGTGTAATATGTTTGGACGCTCCAACACGCTTGTCCAAAAAGAATCAGAACCTAAGTGTTATGTTTTCAAATTTTGACATAAACTTTTTTCGATAAAATTATCTTAAAAATATATACACAATTTTTTTGAATAAAAAAACATTAATTTTCTGCCTTTTACTGATTTAATCTCTTAAGGCTCCTGGTCCCTGCGAGCCGAGAACTCCGCGTTGACGGTGGCGTTGTACCGTCGCGGCAGAAATAAAAACTCTCTCCTCTCACTCTCTCCAATGAAAAATTCTGTCTTGTGACATGTTGACAACCTATTTTGTTGTGCGTGCTATTTCTTTATTATTCGCTCTGTGCTTGTGCTCTAACGTTTAACGTATTCGTGAAAGTCGTAAAATTGGCCGAAAAGTAAGATTTGCATGCGGAAAAAACGTTTTCACCTCCTTTCGATAGTCGTTAAACGGCTGTTTTTCCCGTATGTTTAGGCTTCGTTTTATGGCTGTTTGTTTATTGTCGAGGGAAAAGGGTAGTTTTCGGCCAATTTCGGAAGTGTTCTGAAACGATCTATAGTGATGTTTTATTGAAATGTCTTTTTATTTGGAAATGGCATGCACAACAAAATTGGGTGTTTTTCTCGACTCGATAGTAAGAATTCAATATGGCCGCGGTGACTACCCAGGCCAGGAGCCTTAATTTCGATGCATGTTATACAGGGTGTCCCATTTTAAAAAACACACCTCGATAATTCTTCAACGAAGCATTTTCAGCAAAAATGTTTCAGACAAAAGTTGTACGGTTTCGAGGGGCACATAAGATGGTGTCATTAGTTTGACCTTTAATAGGCGTTTGAAAATGAGACAACCTGTAAAATACAAAAGATTCCGACAAAATCTTTCCCAACGTGACAATGAATAATTTATAGCAGACTAATGCTTTTAAAAATATTTAAATTAAATTTTAGAAAAATATATATCTACGTTTAAAAATTTGTAAAACTTTAAAATTAATACAATAAAATTTTAATAAACTTCAATAAGTTTTAAAAGTTTACCACAGCATTTTTTTAAATATGATGTATGGTTAACGTTTATTTTACATCATTCATCATCATATCTAAAAAAGGCATGTAAAGTCGATACTCGAATCTATCAAAGTTTATTATTGTTGCTTTTTTGCGATGCCGATTTTGGTTCTCTCGCTGCGCTTACTTTATTTGTTATAAGTTGTTATCATATATTTTGACAGTTGTGTGTATCAAGGAGTTAATAATGTAATAGTAATAGTGTAATAGTAATAGCATAATGTTAAAACTAAATAGTACGCGCAAAGAGCGCGTCTGTGATGTCTAGTAGGTATATATATATATATATATATAAAATTAGCATAGATATATAAAATTATATTTGTAAGAATATTCTCTAATTTATATATTTGAATAAATGCAAGAACTTTAATTATATATATATATTTATATATTTATTTAAACTTTAGCCAAATAGCCAGAAAGTGGACTTGGTTTACAAAAAGATCCTTATACACTCATACCTGCATACCATCCTCACACACACAAATATCCTAAAAGCCTAGTATAAAATTATACATGTTTGGTTTAGTCTGATTAATTTACTTAGCCTATTTAACAGTCTTTGTTTGATAATCATTGGTACTTATTGCACTATCATCTAACCTCACAGCATATCACAGTCTGTTAACATCCTTTATCTATTTTCTTTTTCTTTCGCATTCCTTTCCCTAACAACTTTCAACAATACCTTCGCTTTGGTGGTGTCCAATTTATCGTTCCATAGTTTTTCCAACCTTTCCTTACTATCCTTTCCTAATACCGTAAACCACTCCTTTGTCTCAATACAATCCTCTACATAATGTTTCATGCTATCCTTACCTTCGTTGCAAAAAATACACATTCGCCTCTCTTTTTCTAACCAATACCTATTACCTGATTCTAAGTTACCGCATCTTAAATTTAATAGAGCTCTGATACTATCCCCAAGATCCTGCTTGTCTAAATTATCCATCCTTAGGTAACTGGGACCTTCCAAGTCTTTACTCAGCTCCTTGTATTTCTTATTATACCTTGATTCTAAAATCCTATTTTCCTCTAACTGCCTCTGAACATCCTCATCCCTATTCCTCATTTCTTTACCTAAATTTCTCCCCTCCCTTCTCAAGGCTTCCACAGCCATAACACTCCAACCATTTCTATTAAAATATTTCTCCCTTTCCTTTCCATATCTATCGTTCCATTCATTGCATTCTTTATCTAACCAACACTTTTTAGTCCATCTCTCCTCACTTGCTTCTCTCACCTTATTCTCAAACTTCATAGCCCTAATTCCCCAACCTATCCTTAGTTTGCTCATTCCTAGTTCTCTAGACATCATATATCTTGGAGTGAAACTTTAATTTAAAAATCCATCTAGCATAATCCAGCATTATCTTTTCTAAGTTCTTTCTTTCTTCCCAACCCCATAATTCCACACCATATGATATCACGCTCCTAACTAAATATCTAAATAGCATCCCTCTTCTGATAAAATCATTCCTACAAATCCTTTCTCCTAAACCCCAGGTCCTGTTAGCAGCAATCCTACCTTTTCTACATAATTCTTTGATATGTTCATTATATCTACCATTCCTATTGAAAACAAAACCTAGGTATTTAAACGACTTAACCTCTTCAATTTCTTTATTCTCCCATTTCCATTTTTCTACCTTTTCCCTACCTTTCTTGTTGAACACCACCATCTTGGTTTTTTCAGTACATAAAATCATTTTTCTTTTCCTAAAAAATCTTCTAATTGTATCCATCATATCTAACATGGCCTCTCTATTCTTAGCTAAAAATACCATGTCGTCAGCGTACTCCAACGACCATACTCTTACATTCCTCAATTGCACACCACCTATGTTCCTTTCCTCTAATGCTTTCCTAATCCCCGTAATATACAGGTTAAATAAAAGCGGACTCAGGACACATCCCTGCCTAACTCCTTTTGTTATAAAAAATTCTTTTGTTAAGCCTACCTTTGTTCTAATCGCAGCCTTTGTGATCTCATAAATTTTTTCTAATTTCCCTATGAGTTCTTCCTCTAGTCCCATCTCCCTAAGGATTTTCCACAGTTGTCTTCTCTCCACGTTGTCAAAAGCTGCCTTCAGGTCCACGAAGAGTGCATACACTTTGCCTTTCTTTCCCTTCCTTTCTTCTCTCTGAGTTAGATGGTCCAATACAAAAATATTGTCCATCGTTGACCTCCCTCGTCTGAAACCGGCTTGGCTCTCTGGTAATAATCCCTTCTGCTCAACAGATTCCTCTAGCCTTCCTCTGATAATTTCCGCGTATATTTTGTACGCAGAGCATAGCAGGGAAATACCTCTATAATTTCCAACGATGTTTTCATCACCTCTTTTATGTAGCGGTACTATAATGGAGGTTTTCCAATCCTTTGGAAAAGTTCCTTCCTTCCAAACCTGGTTTAAGATCTCCACTAGACCTTTCCTAACTGCATTACCTCCATACAGCCAAGCTTCAAGCGGAATTTCGTCCACACCTACAGCCTTGTTTTTCTTCAGTCTTCTCACCGCATTCGTTATTTCTTCCACCTCCAACTGTGAGTCAATTAGAACAGGCCTTTCTTTTTCAGTTCCTATGCTGTTTTCTCCTTCCTTGCTTTCTGCCGTCTCCTCTGAACCTCCAAGAAGCTCTTTAAAATAATTCATCCATTCTACACCTTCAATTTTATTTTCCTTCCAAACTTTTTTCTTCCTCTTCCTATTAATAAATTTCCATATATCTGACCCGTGTCTTAGGCTCTTCAGTTCCTCTTCTTCTTTGGTTCTCTTCTCCTTCCTCTTTTGTTCAAATAGTACTTTCATTTTGCTCCTTTCTTCCATATACCTTCCTTTTCCTACCTTTCCCTTTCTCCATTTCATGTATATCCTCTTCACTTCTCTTTTCTTCCTAGTGCAGTGCCCGTCCCACCAGTCTTTAAAACCAATCTTCCTTTTTTTGATTCTTATCTCCTTCCTTATACTTATCAACGCTTCTTGAACTATCTCCTTAAGTTTATTCCATTTTTCTTCAATTGACAGCTCCTGATATACATCCTCCCAGATGGCCTCTTCAGTTTTCTTTTTATAGTTTTCAATAGCCTTCTTATCCCAGCATATTTTCCATCTTGTTTCTTCCTTCCTATCTTTCTCCTCTTCTTCCTGCCTCTCTTGATTCTTACCTAGTACCCTATCTCTTTCTTCTAACATCGCGACTAAGGGCATGTGATCCGAGTCCACTCTCGCATCTACTTTAAATTCCCTAATTCTATCATAAATTTCTTCGCTTACAATCATATAATCTATTACGGAGCTACCTCTTGCACCTATAAACGTATATTCACCTTCCCAGTCACCTTTTGTTGTACCATTCATCAAATACCATCCGTTATTTTGGATCCATTCTACTAAATTCCTACCTCCATTACCTATTAATATATCTTTACTTTTCCTTTCCCACGCTCCCTCCTCTTCCTCGCCACCACCTAACTCACCTGTTCTGATGTTAAAATCTCCTCCTAAAATCACGGGCTCTTTATCTAGCTTTTCAATCCAACTATTTAGAATCTCTTCCGTCTTGTTCCAACCCTCCTTATTATATACTGATATGATGTTTAATGTTCCACTTTCCTCAATTATTTCTGACAATACTAAACCTTCCTCTTCCCTCTTAATTAGCTCTGATCCTTCTTTCCCCATCCCTTCCTTTTGCCTAAAATAAAACCTCTTTTTGCCCTTCCTTTTATATTGACCCTAGTAGCATTACTACATTTCCACGTATGTGACTCCGGTAGCCTTCCCTTAATTGTCTCCCAATTATCAAAGTCAATCCATGTTTCACTCAGACTTATAAAGTCAAAATCTGTAATATAACCCCAAAATTCTATATCTTTGTTATATATTCCTGCCACATTCCAAAATAGAATTTTCCTATCTCTAGTCATTGTTTCTCCAAACTTCACATTTTTCCTACCTTCATCCCTTCCTATCCTTTTATCCTCCCTTACTCTTATCTCACCCACCTTCTGGCTCACTTCGCTAAATTTTTCCTTTGCTCTCCTCTCTTCATCTCCTGCCGCTTGACTACCCCCGCTATCATCTTGCCTCCCCTTCTCGGCTCCCTCCTTCCTTATATCCTTTTCAATCTCCGTCCATGCCTTCCAAATACCTTTTACTCTAACCCTCGCATAGCCTACCTTTATATCCTCCCCTTTACTTCTTTTTTCATTAACCCACTTACGCATTTCTTCTTGAACTTTTCTTTCTTCCCATGTCAAGTCATTTTCAATAAAAACATTCCCTCCCTTCAATTTATACTTATTTTTCATAACCTCCCTTTTATCTTCGTACTCTAGTTTTACGATTATAACTGCACCGCTTTTCTTGACATTGCTGGCCACGCAATTCACACCTAGTTTTTCCAATAAATAATTTTGCACCCAAACCTTCCAGTCTGCTATATCGTCCTCCAACCTTAATCCTTTTATTGCTACGTTATTCCTCCTGTCTTCCTTTTCTTTATCTTTTATCCATCTCTTCAATTTACCAACCTCACGGTTACTTAACCTATCTTCGCTCATAACCAAAGATCGCGCGTTGCTATTTCCCCATCTACTCCTATTAGAAAATCTATTCCCGCTGGCACTTCTCTGATCTTCGCTCTCGCTATCAATATCTGTCGCGTTTTCCCTATGCTCCATCCAACCTATCCACCTATTCTCTAAATCGGTCAATTTCCTTTCGAATTCCTTTAGTCTTTCCTCATTTTGTCTCTCCTTACTTTTCTTTTCCTCTACATATTGCGCAAGACTTTCCTTTACCTCCTCAGATTTACCTACCTCCTTAGATATCTGTTCCTTTATTTCCTTTATTTCCTCTCTTATTATGCCTATGTCATATTTCATCTCTTCTTCATCCCTGAATGTCACCGATTTCACTATGTCTAACTTGCGATGTTTACTATCCGTCATACTGTCGGTTCTAGGTCTGCCTACCTTACCCGTTTTAGCGGGCTTATCCTACGAGCTCTGCTTACCGTTGTTACCGACCTTGCCCGCGTTTCCCGCGTTCGGCGAGCCACGCGACGCCATAACCTTCCGACTACCGTTCTCTATTCAGGGATGAAATACGTCCAAAAACGGCTACTTCCGACCTTGCCTCCACTCACGCCTATCCAGGTCCTCACTACCGATACTCTTATTCCACTACGCTATCGCTCGCTAATCTCTCTCTACTCACACTTCGCAAAATTCCACAGTACTCGCTCTCCACACATTCACTCACTCTCACGCCCTCTAACCAAGTCCCAAGAACTTTAATTATCCATAATGATGTTTAAAAACTACACGTCTTACATAACAATTTCTTTTCTTATATGCAAAATTTACTTGTTCCTTTTTTTTTTTAAAGAAAGGATACAATTCCGACACATATTTGCCTGAACATTGATTTATAATTAGTTTTTTGTAAAAGAACAAATACATTAATTTTTATTTCATCAATTAATAAATTTTCATGATGTGCAAAAGTGCAATAATTTGTAATTCACATTATATCGTCAATGCATTGTTAGCATAATGTATTTATTCATTAAAGATTCTTAACATCCGGTATACTTTGACATTTAATGCATATGGACAATTCTACGTCAAATCGGACGAAAAATAACATCGTATTTTTAAATTGGTCGAAATTTTTTTTACATGAAATATATGCATAAAATAAGGAAATAGGAATTTTTTTGTTCGCGTTCAAAATATTTTTTTTACAAAAGTTATAAATAATATAAAAGTTATAAGTATAATACAAAAGTTATTAATAATACAATTTTCATAAAAAATAAAGAAATTGTTAACTTTAAAAATTAATATTTCTGTTATATTTGTTGTAGAGAAATCTTCAAAAAGGCATTAGCCAAGAAGACAATATTTTTTATAAAATAGTTTAAGTTACAAAAATTGCAAAATTTAATTGTTATAAGAAGCAATTAAAATTTTTATACTCCGTCCAACAAGAGACTGAGAGTAAATCGGACGAAAACTCGTCCGTCTCGCACAGGTCTCCGCCTAATACAGAACATTTATTTACGTATACGGTACGCCACGCTGTAGGGACTTTGCCCACCTATGCGCAGACCCACTCTTAATCTCTTGTTGGACGGAGTTTAGTTATTTTTTTCATCAAAATGTACATTTATAAAAATTTTTAAAGTAGTACCTACTTTTTTATTTTTTATTTTATTTTAAAAGAATATTTTTTATTTTATGGAGAAACGATGTATTTTATTTTTTTTATATATTTAATTGAAGAATGTACAGTATAAATGACATAATATAGATACATATTATAATCATATATGTATATAATATTTTAATGTTTTTTCGGAAAAAAACTTTTCCATGATTCATGGTTCTAGTGGACTCGAACCTGGTTCCTCAGATTACGAGCCTGGCGCTCTACCACTAGACCACACCGCCGCCCTAAATGTGTTATGTATATTTTAAGAAAAAATATATATATGTTACTGCGTCCTAAATTGCTAATATAATTAATATTAAATTGCCAAAATTGAAAGTGGTTGAGATCTGAGCATAATTATTTGCTTATAATTATTTGCTTTTTTATTTAGAAAGTTTTTTTCATTACTCTACGGTTATTAGTTTCAAAGATATAAACGTTCAAAGTGTGACATGTTTTTGTTGCATCTGTGTGCTCCCAATGTTAACTGTCGACAAAGATATAAAAGTTCTACGTCAAAACTAATTTCTATCAATTTTCATACTACTTACTATTTATCAGCAAAACAGGTGTGATTTTTTCTGTATAGAATCATGAAAGAAAAGAAATGTTAAAACATGCAGCTGTTGACGCGCTCCTTTGACTGTAGAACTAATGGACTGCCTTTTTTGACTATATGTATATATAACCACGGACCAGTTGAATTTTTTATAATGGACATGGAACGCGTCTTTTCTCTCTCTCTCTCTCTCTCTCTCTCTCTCTCTCTCTCTCTCTCTCTCTCTCTCTCTCTCTCTCTCTCTCTCTCTCTCTCTCTCTCTCTCTCTCTCTCTCTCTCTCTCTCTCTCTCTCTCTCTCTCTCTCTCTGACCATGTGGTAAAAAATCGAAACATAGTGTGATCCTAAATGATAAAAGATGAGGAAAGAGGAGACAAAATTAAATCATTTGTCGCTGTTTTACCAACTTTTAGCAGGTTGGCAGAATATGCATTAAAGAAATTAAAAACAAAAGGATAAAGACTAAATTAGTTTTACAAACATATATATATATATATTTACGCTGGTAGTCCTACTACTATATTTTTATTATAAAACAACTAATTAAGTTAAAAAGGAAAGAAATAAATACAAAATGTTAAACCTATTTAATACGTTTTATTGTCCAAAAACTATTATAAGACAAATAAAAAAATTAAAACAAAAGGATTATGAACATTTAAGTAATATAATGATTATTAATGAGCACAAGATCCTAATTCATAAAACGTAACTTAACAAAAGCAATTATTTTCAGTGGACAATAATAAATATAGTTTACATGATGTTGTTAATTGTTAGAATTTTTACTCTTCATATATATCTTATATTATACATATATAGTTGGTAGAGCCAGAGAGAAACCTGAGAGAGGCCATCCCGGCATTTTTCGTCAATTTTTGTGTGTTGCGTATAGGGATCCTTTAATGAGGGATGAGACAAAGCCGCCATTAATGGGAGCGGAAGTAACGGCAGGTATATTACGCGTCATTTTGAATAAAACAAAATATCTGTATCGACAATATGTCTACATAAATTCTGTGGACGCAAGTACACAGAGGAATGCGGAAATAGTTGCTTCTTGGGATAAGAAAAACACCGTTATACTTCTAGTCTCTTTACTATATGTATCGGTAAGTTGCCTGTGCCGTGTCGCAGGGACGAATGTGATTATGAACGCGGAACAATGCCGTGTCTCCGAAAGAGAGGCGAGGCAACGATTACATACGAAGATAACCGAAACGATCCGAGGATCGAACACAAGATTCGTAGATTCCAACAAATTCAATTCTAATTGAGGAATTAATTCAATTAAATTGAAGTAAATAAATAAAATTTAATTAAATAAAATGAATTCATTAAATTAAGAAATTGAGTAAATAATAACAAACAATAAATACTGATAAATTTAATTTATTACAAAAAGTTAATAAATGCAGTAAATAATGCAATATAAAATTTTTGTATAAATTTAAAAGTTTTTATATAAATTTAGCAAATTTGTAAATTCAATAAATAAAAAAAAACAACAATTTTGAAAATTATTTTTATACTAAAAATGTGTTGACGCGATAGTTTGAGCAAATGTATATTATTATATATAATTTCCAGCTCTAAAAACTAAAACTTTTTAGAAAATAAGGAAAATATTACAATCAGTAGTTTAATTAACAAAAATTGTATTCTTAATACATCTCCATGTTTTGAGGGTTCAGAAAGAGGATTTGTAATCAATGGGTTCAGTAGTTTTTAAATAATTTAAGAATAAAATTAAGAAAACGTTTTTATTTCTTTAATAAGTCAAAAGCGTGATTTCTCGAGAGAAGTAGTCTTTGCTTCGCTCAAATAAGACAGATATGAACAATTTGCTGACAATTTGAAATAATATGTACAATTTAAAATTATTTATAATTAAACAGAATTTAAATTATAGACATTTTTGTTTTTGTGTTCAAAAAACGCAAAAAATTATGAATACAAAAAATATTGTTGATTTTAATGTTGAAAATTCATGATGTATGACGAATAATAATGGTCTGCATGATTTGATTTACACGTTTTTGGGATATTTTTGCTTGAAAATAACAATAAAAATGAATTAATAAAAATTGAATATTATTAATAAATAATATTAATAATAAATGAAACATGCAGGTATATAAAAAATACTTCCTTAACTGCATTAAATGTCAGAAAAAAATATCGAAAAAGATTAATTGTGTTCAGAATGATTGTTTGAAGTTTGTTCTTCAATATACTTTTCTAAAATGAAATCAAAGTAATATCATTTACTTGCCAATTTTTTTATGATTATTATTTGAATAGTATAAATAATTACCTAAAATAGTTGTAAGTGAAGATAAAGGAAGAGTTGACTGGTCCAAACAATTGGGAACTGCTGTTGGCTTTAATTTTTTGTGCATTTTCTCACATTTCATCCGAAAAATGTTTCTAGAATAAAAAATATAAGTTAAATATAAGTAAGCTCAAATAACAAAAAACTTGAATACTTACTTCACATAATGTTGAATACTTTTTAGGAGACCATCAGTTATCACGCCCCACATTTTTTCATCCATTTTGCTCTCCGGTTCGAAGAAGTAGGGAAATGGCACATTTTGAAGCCTTTTTTACTTGAATTGCCACAATTAACTGCTTCGCAATATCGCATTTTCTAAATCTATATATATAAAAATGAATGTATGTATGTATGTCCTTTATACACTCTTGAACTATTCGACCGAATTTTTACCAAAAGTATATAAAATAGGGGTAGAATTTTCCGGGGAGTGTTATAGAGTGTATAGTTTTTTGTTACCGATCTTTTTGGAAATCGGTATCCGAAATTTTTCTAATTTTTCGGGAAATAATTAAACGAATCTTAAAGAATTGTATATAAAACAGGGGTAGAATTTCCCGGAGAGTGTTATAAATTGTATAGTTTTTCGTTACCGATTTTTTTGGGAATCGATATCCGAATTTTTTCTAATTTTTCGGGAAATAATTGACCAAATCTTAAAGAATTGTATATAAAATAGGGGTAGAATTTCCCGGGGATTGCCATAAAATGTGTAATATTTTGTTACTGATTTTTTTGGAAATTGGTTACAAAATTTTTCAAATTTTTCAGGAAATAATTAAGTGAATCTCAGAGAATTGTATACGACAGAATTGAACTTCAGTCGATAAAAAAGTAATATTGCTTCCTCATGCATAGAGGAAGCTTTATTTCGTGAATTTCATATATGAACCTTTGATTGCGCATAAAGTTGGGTCTAGTCAATCAAATTTAAATAAATTATATATGAAACCAACGAAGAGATTGGTTTTTGAGTTTTTTCTGTCAATATGTTCAGATCGTTGTAAAACGTCGAAATATCGCCTAAAAAAAATGTCCGTATATGTGTGTGTATGTATGAGTGTGTGTATGTGCACATTTGATGTTGTGCGGTTGCTCTAACTTCCGCAAATATTGAGATATCGGCGGGCTGTTTTTTTTTAATCGATAGAGTATCATTCAAGGAAAGTTGGTATTGAATTTGGCGATGATCGGTAAAGGAGTTCAATTTTAAAAAAAATTTAAATTTTTTTAGAAATGTCCGTGGTTGCTCTAACTTTCGCAAATATTGAGATATCGATCTATTTCTAATTTTATTATATTCTTCAGTCTTTTCTATCCCTATTTCATATATAATTTTTTAAGATTAGGTTGATTGGATCCAGCTTTATACGCGATCAAAGGTCTATAATTTTGATCGCATATAAAGCTAATCTAAGTCTAATCAACCGAATTTAAAAGAATTATATATGAAATAGGGGTAGAAAATACCGAAGTAAAAATTGTTTTTTGAGTTTTTGTTGCCATTCGTTGATTAGACCAGCTTTATACGCGATCAAAGGTCCATAATTTTGATCGCATATAAAGATAAGTCTAATCAACCGAATTTAAAAGAATTATATATGAAATAGGGGTAGAAAAGGACCGAAGTAAAAATTGTTTTTTGAGTTTTCGATGCCAATGTGTTGCTTATGTTAAAAAACGGCGAATTTAAATTTTTTTGAGGATCGGTTTTGA
>JASTWP010002627.1:0-39122 GCA_030770255.1 Temnothorax ravouxi | reverse complement strand
TGATCATGATAATCAAGTTAATAGCACCAAAAAAGGCTACTGGCATGGATAAAATCCTAAACTTTAGTACCTTTTTTATTTGCAACAGAAGCATTGTATGGATACTATTTCAATTATTATCATTGCAGATATGGTAAAAAATCTAGTTTATATGGTAAAGATTATGAAAGAAACTCACATAACCATGGAATATTATTGGAGGAAGTAGTGCAGCGACTCAGGAATAAAGGAATAATCTTATCTCATCCTGAAGGAATGCCACAACTACCCCTTGAAAATATCAATGAAGCAGAAAGAATGGAGGAATGTTTAGCCTTCATCTACGCACAAATGGAATATCTTGTAAGTACAGATTTGAAGTTTATTCATTGGTTTTACAGCAGAACATAAGATATTCTTTTACAATAAATTTTTAGGATTAAAGAAAGTGTTGAATGTTTGCAGACTAAAAAGACTTTCTACCGAAGGTGGAACATCAGTTGAAGGATGTGTTAACCGTATTATGAGAAAATTGCTCACACACGCGCAGTTGGCAGTCTCTATAGTTACATGGGGAAAAGAAAAAAGGGAACGACCCAAAACTTGCTTTTTCTCCTACAAACATATGTAAAGTTGTCAAGGTATGAGTGCTTCACAATTTTAGTTTATTGAAGTACTACAGAAATAGTCTGATATAGATATTTCCTTTTCTTTTACAAAACGACTAGGAAGATTTTTTATTTGTTGTGCCCGTCGTCTGGGCACAGGGGTTTCTTTTGTTCCACGGGGAAGGCGGAAAGGATTATACACAACACTTTCCAATAAACGATAAACTTTACTAATCACTCTGAGTTACAGATTATTCGCGTGAAACGTCCGTCGCTCCGAGACTCCAATTGCCCTCTCGTCTTCTTCTGTCGCTTCCTTTTATCATCTCCTACGTCCTTCGTTATTGCTGAGTCGCCCGATCGGATGTAGGGCCAATCGTGGCAACTCATACTCTTGCTGACTCGGTTTTGCGTAATCTTTTCGGGCTTTCTCGGTCGCGTTGGCTTAATGTTATTCTCGGTCTTTCTTAGTAATTATTTTATTTATATATTACATTAATTTCACAATGCTATTCTATTTGTTATTACATTAATTGGGGCCGCAACAATTCAGGGCTAAAATATATGTTATGACTACGTTAAAAAAATTCAATATTGCCTGTTTTTTTCCTCAGATGCAGTGTTTACTCGTACACCCAGATGCCAATGGAAGAATTATTGATAAATCAATAATGGACTACTTGCGTTACTCACCTTTTAGGACTAAGAAATAAGGCCTTTATATAGATATATAAAGACTTTTATATAGATATATATAACGAACAGTTATATTACTGTTACTTTGTGATTGCCTGCAGTAGCACTTTGTTATAGAAATATTCATTGACATAAGTTTGTGAAAGATATTACATTAACTTATGTTACAGATGCATGTTCTATAATTTATTTTTCTTTAAAGTACAAATGGAGGGGTTAAAGCCATAGTGGTGTAAGTCAATTTTTTTGACAACTTTTTTTTTCTTCTTTTTTCAACATATCTGCATGTGTAGACTGCATCTATGAACTTAACTCGATAGGTTAAAAAAAGTGACTTACACCACTATGGCTTTAACCCCTCAAAATTATATTTATTTTTCTTTATAGTACAAATTATATTTACTTTTCTTTATAGTGCAAATTATAGAACTTATTAACGTATGTTAATCAATGTATATTTCTTCCAGACTAATATGTAATAGATATGTGTCAAATTTATTTTGTATTGAGTCAGTGAAAATCTCTCAATTTATTATTATAAGATGTTTACTATAGATTCTTAGAAACGAATATGAAATGAGTATGAATACATGCAATTTTTGTTCTAAAAATAGTTTATTGCACTTACAGTACAGTAAAACCCGCTTATATAATGTCCTCTTACATATATTTTTCCGCTATAAACGTTTTGATTCCGTATCACCAAGCAATACCTACAAAATAAAATATATCCCGCATTTAACGTCGTCTCGCGTATAACTTTGCAGTTTTCCGATCTAGAGCTTGTACATTATAAACGGGTTTCACTGTATTTAACAATTTGAAAAGAAAAGGTAATAAAGAAATATGATTAAAAAATGTGTAATATTATCCCCATGCCTCTCGTACAGGGAATATATCCCCCCGCGCTTTGCGTTATCCGAATGTTTAACGAAAGCTCGCTAAACGTTATATCGCAAACATTCTCTGAACATTCTTCGAACACTACTTAGACGCGAACTCCTAACACTCAGATAACAGTTATTCAGGTAATGGTTGTAACATTCAGAGAACACTCGGAGAACATCAACATGCTGCCTGAGATAGCGGGCGGAAAGTAACCACTTTCCTCCCTAGGGAGGAAAGTAAGCCCTGGCTTGAAATTGACCACTCTCGCCTCTCTCTAGGCATAGAAGTCGAACTTTCCGTAAAAGTATTGTGAAAAATATCGTGTGCACCTCAGGGCGAAAGCTTTTTCAGACTCGTGTTCTCGCCTTCGGCTCGGGCGGCAAACTTCACATTCGTCTGAAAAAACGCTACTTTCGCCCCTTGGTGCACAATATATTATTTATATTTTTGAAAATTACGAGAAAAGTACAGCGCAAAAAATGATATTAATAAAAATATTGTTTAATTTTTGAAAGTGAATTATATGATATAAAATATATAGTATACAGTCGTTTTACACGTCAATATTGCACGAACCAAGATGATATCCCATACAGCATGGAATGTGCAAGAAATGTGCTATAAACAATCTATAAATATTTTAATGTTCCAGGGTCATTCAGAATATTCTGTAGAAGTTCTATAAATATTCCATGAAATTTTGTCTATTCGAAATATGCATAGAATATTCTACAAATATTCTAATAAATGTAGTACATTTAAAAAATGCATAAAATGTTCTATAAATATTTTGACAAATATAGAATATTTGGAATATTTACAGAACATTTTGTTAATATTCTTAAACATTTATAGCATGTGCTATGAATATTCTGAGAAACTTTTCTAGAATTACTATGAATATTTCGATAATAATCTGTGAACAATGCGATGAACATGAAATATTCAGAATATTAATAGAATATTTTTTACATATTAGTAGAATATTTTTAAAATAATCTATAAATATTTTAGGAAAAATATTGAGAACATTCTAATTATTCTAGGAATATTTAAAGAATATTTTGGAACATTATATAAATATTCTGGAAAACATTAATAAAAACTTTTTAGAAATTTTTCTGCAATATTTATAGAATATTTCGTGATTTTCTTGAAGTATCTACAATATGTTATGCATATTTCAAGAATATTTTATGAATATTCTGCAAACTTTTTGCGCATATTCAACCCTAGAACTTCCATAACGATCGAGATAATAAGAAAACAAATATGATAAGTATCTGTCAACCGTAGAAATCAACATTAATAAAAAATTTTGGAATAATAATTATTTTAATGGAGTATCTGCACAAGCAGGTACTGTATCTATACAGGTAGAAAGTTGCCACTGGTCTCCCGTAAAATTTGATAAAAATTTAGTATCTACGTTAATCGTCGTGATTACTATAAGCGATTTACCACAGTCTCCCCTCTAACTTCGAACCTACCCATACAGCACAAAATGTTTTTAAAAAATATTTCTGAATATTTCTATAAAAATATTACAAGAAATATTTTAAAATGGTTTTAGGAATATTTTAAAAAAGTTAAAAAACCTTTTGTGATAACATTTTTAAGAATATTTTAAGAATCTTTAAAAAATATTTATAAAAATGTACTTTTTTATCACCCAGACAATATTTTCTTAAATATTTGAAATATATTTTTAAAATATTAATTTAAATCTACATATTTATTATTTTATAATCTTGTTCCAAAATATTTAAAAATATTTTTATTATTGGTTCTATAATCTTTTTTTAAATATTTTTAAAATATTATGAAATATTCTTAATTAAAAGATGCATAGTAGCGCATCTTTCCGTGCTAGTTTGGAACGACGCCGCTAGGCGGCGCATGATGGTAAGACTAACTCGTAAGTAAATTTCAGTTGAGGGCTAATATAAGCAGGACTCTGGCGAAGCAAGAGTATGACATTCGCAAGATATGTATATTTTTCAAATATCAAGATGTACCTATATTATTTCACAGATATTAAAAAAATCTTTCAAACATGAAACACACAATTATTGCTGATTGGGTTAAACATATTTTATTTTTTGAAGTAATATTTCTAAAAGATTTTACAAAGATTTTATAAATATTCTCGAATAATCTACAAATGTTTGTAAATATTCCCAAATATATTAAGAAAAATGTCTGTATTCCAAGATTGTTTTAATAAATTCACAAATATTAACAAATATCCTATAATTGTTTTATAAATGTATACAGAATATGCGATACCCCATTTTTAATGTTCCTAAAATAATCTATAAATGTTTAATAAATATATTTTGCATATATAAAAAAATTATGGATTATGCGGAAATATTTATAAAACATTTGTAGATTATTCGAGAATATTTACAGAAATTTCTAAGAACATTCAAAGCGGGACATTACACGTTCTTTGCACATTTATAGATCATTCATAGAAAATTCATGAATATTCTAAAGAATATTTATAGAACATTCATGAAACATTTCATGCTGTATGAAATTTATCGTAAAAGCAAGGGAAACAGTAAGTTTTACGGCATTTAGCACATCATATGAAACGCAGATATTTTACAGGAGCAAGGTTGTTTTTTTTAATTTCTGTTGGAAAACACACTTCATTGACGTTCATAAAAATGTCTCTGTCATCACAAAGGCTTGAAGCGAACCACGCGTATCGAATCATGAAGATTGCATTAAAATTAAATCTATTGTACAATCACCAGCTGTCTCTCCAATCTTTAAGAACATGATTCGATACGCGTGGTTCGCTTCAAGCCTTTGTGATGACAGAGACATTTTTATGAACGTCAATGAAGTATGTTTTCCAACAGAAATTTTAAAAAAAACCTTGCTCCTGTAAAATATCTGCGTTCATACGATGTGCTAGATGACGTGAAACTTGATAAAACTATAACTTTATACAGGCGTTTCAGGTGCGCAAGAAATAAAGTTCACTGGATTATTGTAATTCTTAATTGTGTCGTGAGTCTTTATTATAACAGTCACAGTCATGAACCGACAAAGAAACAGTGAAAAGGAAAAGACGCGTATGCATGACTTTACTTCTAATGCCCTCTAGTGGCTAAAAAAGGAACCAAATAATCTACCAATCAGAATCAATTTTAACCGACCAATAAAATGTCAAGCTAGATCTGTAACACTCCTCCTCATTTTATTGAGTTAAATTGACCATTGCTCTTAGTTTTTCCAATCTCCGAGTGTTCAAAGGTTTTGTCATCATGTCAGCAATCATCTCCTCGGTTTGACCAGTACTCGCAGAGTACAATTTGTTGATCCACATAGTCCTCTGACAAACTCCACCTTTGTATCAGTGTGTTTACTCAGATTTGATAGCCTCTCAGTCTCAATAAATTTAAGACAACTCTGATTGTCTTCATATATCCTTGATGGACCCTCTACAACCTGGTGCATGTCCTTCAGCAGTCGCCTCAACCCAAGATGCTTCTCTACACGCCTCCGATTGCTGTTCGACCTTCCTGGCAATTCACATAGTTTCCTATGTTTCGTTCTTTTTTAGTGAATCCATCTCTTCTTCCATCGCTTGAATCCACCGTGCTTTATTTTTGCTCGATAAAGCCTCAGATAATGTTGTTAGGATCACTCATTTCATCAGTTATTGCTTTCACCGTATCTTGCATTAGCCGTTGTGGTGGTATACCCTTAGTTGATCGCTTTGAAGCTCTTCTTGTAGACTGCGGTGCCTCCTTCTGAAGATGATCCTCTTCATTTGCTTGAGCTGCATTACTTTCGCCTTGACCTTTTTCATCTTCACTGCTGTCATGCGTACTATCAATGAATGATTGAAACTCCGCATCTGAATTGCTTTCTTGAGTGACCGTTGACTCAGATGATTGATCCAAACCATCTTCAACTTCATCATTGTCCGTTTTTATCCGTAGTGCCAAGTTCCTTTCTTTGACTCGAAGTTACTGATGAATCCACTTCTACTTCATAACCTTGGTCGCTCATTCTCGAATTTGTAAAACAAACATCACGGCTTACAATTATTTTTCTTTGAATCGGATCATAGCACCGGTATGCTTTAGAGTTTTCATCGTAACCAATGAAAATCATCGGTTTTTGCTACATCGTCCAACTTTCGTCGCCTTTTCTCTGGAACATGAACAAAACATTTTAAGCCGAATATCTGAATATGTTTTACCTTTGCTTTTTCTCCATTCCACTTTTGATATGGTGTTATTTCAATAGCTCTGGTAGGTAAACGGTTTTGAAGATAATTCGCCGTGTTTACTGCCTCCGCCCAGAATGTATAGGGTAAATCTGCATCCAAGAGCATACATCTTGCCATCTCGATAAGGGAACGGTTCTTTCTTTCAGCAACACCATTTTGCTGAGGTGTGTATGGCGCTGTGTACTGTATCTGAATACCTTGACTCTTTAAATATGCAGCAACTCCTTTACTGGTGTACTCTCCTCCTCGATCCGATCTTATAACTTTTGGCCGCTTAGAAAATTTATTCTTTACCATTTCTACGTACTCTTTAATTTTTACTTCCACCTCTGATTTTTCTCGAAGAAAATATATAACTGTATATCTGGAGATGTCATCAATGAATGTGAACACGTATCGTTTGCCGCCCGGTGAGGTAGTCTGCATGGGCCCGCAGACATCCGAATGTATTAAATCGAGTACAGACGTTGACTTGCTTGATGATCGCTTTGGAAATGGCAGCGTGTCATTTTTGCTTGAAGACACACTTCGCATTGGACTTTGATTCCACAATGGCAAATATTCAGCTCGTTGACTATGCCTTTTGAATACATTTCCTTTATTGCATCTGGATCCCGATGGCCAAAGACTCGATGCCAGTGATGTATGCAATTTGATTTATGTTCAGTGGAATGTTTGATTGCATATACTTCATGTGGACGACACAATTTATACAAATTTCCGTTTGCTTCGACGATTGCTATCTGTCTTTCACCATCCTTGATTTCGCAAAATTTGCTTGAAAAGTTAACTGTAAAGCCTTTGTCAACTAACCTTTTCACCGATAACAGACTTCCGTTGATCTAAGGTGCGTACAATACATCAGTTATAATTGCGCATGTTATCTCGCCATCCAAATTTATGAGTTTGATTTTGCATGTGCCCTTGCCTCGCACACATACCTTCTCGCCGTTTGCCACGTTTAGACTGCTGCTGTCCGTATGTTCAAATGAGGTTAAACAATTTTTGTCGCTTGTAACGTGACTTGTTGCACCCGAATCGATGATCCATTCTCCAAAGCCGTGTGATGAAACCATAAACATAAATTCATTATTGTGCTCGACTTTATTTGCTTTATCGCTAACTACCGTTTTTGCTGCGACTGTCTTATCTTCTTTGTCTTTCTTTTCTTTCCATGATTTATACTTATGGCAATCCTTTTTTATGTGACCATTCTTTTTACAGAAAAAACAAGACAATTTACCTTGAGTTGTTTTCAAACTGAAGCCGTTTTGAGTGCTGTTACTGCTATCGATTTCCTTACGACGATTATGTTCATCAATTAATTTTGACTTTACCAATGACATCGTTAAATCAGCTTCCGATCTTGCTTTAACGCCGTAACCAATGAATCGTAGCTCCTGGGTAGACTGCTCAAGATCATTGCCACCGTCCATCCTTTCTGACAATTGTTCTTCGCCGAGATCAACTAACCTTTGAAATAAATTTGTTAGTTCAGAAATATGATTTTCCATACTATCTTTTTCACCCATTTTGGAGCTGCAGATTTTCCGCATAAGACTGACTTTATTGCCCAACGAATCCTTTTCATGATATTCCTTCAATGCTAACCATGTAGCGCTTGCTGTTGTCTTTGTCCGAATAAGGCTTAATTGGCTATCTTCTACTAACAAACCTATCATCGAGCGAGCCTGGTCATCCCGTCTTTGCCAGTTTGCTATGTCATTTCTATTCGAGCCGTTGGCAGTTAATTCCGGTTTTACTTCATTGAGGACGCTCCACAGATTTTCCTTGATCAACAATAGCTCCATTTTATACTTCCAGGTAAAATAGTTCTCACCATTCAGTTTTTGCAATTGTGATCTTCGTTACGTCCGCCATTTTTTCATACGCCTTTGCGACACACCGTCTCCGTACTTTTTCTCGAGCAGAAATTTCCAAAAAGGATACCTTTTAAGGGGATCCTGGAGTGACAACGACAAGGCATAATCGGTCTAAGCAATATCTTTGAATTGGCTGAACAGAATGGAAAATCCTTTTACACGATTAAAGTACGCACAAAAATGTAGAGGGCTGTACATGATTTTTTCTGATAAACTAAAAAAAATTTTTATTTTTATAAATATTGTCTTCACCTGACGACAATATTTGCTTTATACAAAAATTCTGCAGTTTTTCTATAGAAAATAGTGATACAGCCCTCTACAAAAAACTGTCAGGAATAATATCGTGCAATTAGAAGTAAGATTTGAAGCCTAAAAAAAAAGATATTACTTAGACCAGTGGAAGATGCAAGGTTAGGTGCTATCCTTGTCTATATCGCTTGTCTAAACAAGGACAGAAATAGGTCGATAACATAGAAAATGGTAATTTTGTCGGTTATACAGACGGCTCCAGCATCACCTTTATCTGCGACACCTTTTATTCTGGGCCCATAACCTGATAAAACTATAACTTTATACAGGCGTTCAGGTGCGCAAGAAATAAAGTACACTGGATTATTGTAATTCTTAATTGTGTCGTGAGTCTTTATCATAACAGTCACAGTCATGGACGACAAAGAAACAGTGAAAACACGGTCTTGTATACAGGTCTAGCAACGACCTCAAATTTTAGTGGTGGGGGGTGATCGTCTTATAGAAGTGAAATTTAATTCGCTTCATGCGCCACGAGAGGTGCAACGATCTAAGGAAATACGAGTGGGAGGGAGATAGAAACAGATTGTCAATCTCTTTCTAACAGCCTATATATGTCTGTCGCACCTCAATGCTTACCTCGTATTTATTACGATTGCAAAATAATATAAATCCCAAAATACAAAAAAACTTTTAATATAATTTTTTTATTAGCGATTTATAAAATCAATAAAATAACCTAGATAATATGCATGTTGCATAAGTTGTAAAGATATCTTTTAAGATATCTTATGCAACATGCATGTTATCTGGGAAGGTAGTGGATATCTCGGATTTGTATATAAATTTTCTTATACATTTTACTTATGCTTTTTTATGTTACAATGCCGAAGATTGGGCATTTTTAAATGTATTTTTATATTCCTTAATACAAATAAATATATTATATAATTGTATCATATACAATAGGTATAAAAAACTTTTATTTGCAAAGAACAAAATATAATGTAATGCCTAATATTAATTTGAACGATAATAAATCTATTTTATATTTGATATTAATCAGAACTTCTTAATACCGCTGGAGGTTGAGAAGACTGAAGAGGAGGAAGCTGAACAATCTCGCGACAATAGATGAATTGATGCTTAACAAATAGGTGATCATTAGCTCAGGCCAAATGTGTCGGATAAACAGTTAATTATTATTATCCAAGTGAACAAATACTCGTTACATGTGAAATGTAGTTGTATTTATGAACAGTTTATACTGTTGTTTGAACAAAAAAGAATATTTGATATTAAGCGTTCGTCTCGATATCAAAATATCAGCACTATTTACTTAAATGATGTTAATATATATACATCATTTAATCTGAATTGATTATAATCTAAATTATATATATATATATATATATATGGGTGTCTCAGAATGCTTGGTACTTTTTTCATATTTAGATAGAGCGAGCCAAACTGAGTCGAAAAGTCCTGTATCATTTTGCAACTTTCGCAATAGTTGATGAGATATTAATGATTAAAAATCGCCGTATTTGCCCGGCCCACCGCCAAATCCAAGCGCGCGGCGAGATGCGGCCGCCCCGCGGTCGGCGCGCGGGCAGTTGTTTACTACAAGCGGCGAGATTACGCACGAGCGGCGCGTAACGCCGGGCCCCCGTCCTGAACGATGATAGTTTCTCACCTTTTTTAAATAGAAATAAAATTTTTTAACAACATAGAAAAATTTTTTGCGCGTACGTATGTACATACGTGTGTACATGCATACACAGGAAAATATCAATTGTACTGCTTCAAAAAGCGATTGCTCAATTTACTTTTTTTCTTTTTGTAATAAGTAACGGTTGTCTTTAAGAAAGAATATTTTCTTGATAATAGTCTTAAAATATATACATATTTTAGAAATAATCTTTATCATGTACTCGAAAGAAGAATTTATACTCCTTTAAAGAACATAATAAAATTTTGTCAAAGAAAAGTTAAAATAATAAATAAAGTAATATGAGGACCCTCGAGATTAAAATAGGAGAATTAGTCAAGGCTATGAGAGTCAGACGCCAGATCACAGTGCGTAATATCAGAAATAACTGGATTTATTCGTCGTTTTGATACATTACATCGATCCGTACGTTTCGGCTCAGTTTTAAGCCATCTTCAGCGGTAGTTACAGAAATTAAGTTACACGTTCTCCGTACCGTATGGTGAGTTTATTGATTCAAAGTATCAGAAACATAGACCAATTGATCCATATCTGTAAATTTGTTCAATTAATGTTGAGATATTAAAAAGATTCCTTAGGAAACTTACCATTCGGTCTGAAAAACGTGGAATACAGAGCCGTGTACATAATGAATACTCTCTGCGAGAAGACTTGACGATCTTATCGACACGACACATGCACAGCAATGATATGAAAGGTCTTGCAAAAAGAGGCATGTCGTAGGTCAACACACCGGCGAGGATTATAACAAAGCACCATTTGACACCGTCTCAAAATGACACGGATATTTTGCATCATGCATGTCACGGTTTTGAGCAAATTGTAATTTATGCTCATGAACTTTGGTCGTTGGCAAATCGGGGTTTTACTATTGGTACACGCAATATTGTGACGGTGTCAAATGGTGCTTTGTTAAAATCCTCGCCGGTGTGTTGACCTACGACATGCCTTTTCTTGCAAGACCTTTCATATCATTGTGTGTCGTGTCGACAAGATCGTCAAGTCTACTCGCAGAGAGTATTCATTATGTACATATGACTCTGTATTCCACGTTTTTCAGACCGAATAGGGAGTTTCCTAAAAGATCTTTTTAATATCTCAACATTAATTGAACAAATTTACAGATATGGATCAATTGGTCTATGTTTCTGATACTTTAAATCAGTAAACTCACCATACGGTACGGAGAACGTGTAACTTAACCCTCAGTGTACACACTATAAAAAGTACGTTTCGTACGGACATGGTTTAGCCTAACCCGGCGACTTTGATTGACTGTATATCGGGCTGTAATTTGTCAATTGATTGACAAAGATTCCCCCCCCCCCTCCCGGTACGGACCCCCTCCATTCACTTCCTTTGAAATGGCGCTACTTTCAAAATTCGCTCGGGTTACGCTAACCCAGTGTGTACACTGAGGGTTAACTTCTGTAACTACCGCTGAAGATGGCTCAAAGCTGAGCCGAAACGTACGGATCGATGTAATGTATCAAAACGACGAATAAATCAGTTATTTCTGATATTACGCACTGTGATCTGCGTCTGGCTTTCATAGTCTTGACTTCTCCTATCAAAATAATTAGCAAATCAAATTTTTGTTTTAATTTTATATTCTTAACTGAAGAACTGAATAATTATTGGATTTTAGAATATTATTTATTTTAAGCAATATTATCAAGAAAACATTTTTTGTAAAGATCATCGTTACTTAAAAGAAGAGAAAACTGAGTAATTGGTTTTCTTAGTACTAGAATGATATTTTTTTGCGTGTGCGTATACGACATGCCATTTTACTATTTAATACCATCATAAAAATTCTACCAAATTAAATTGATACTCAAAGAAAAGAAATTATTATTATGTCTAGACATACTTACAATGCATCAAGAGGGACTCTTCAAGATCTCTCGGCGGGGGAACAGGTGGAGCGGGAAAGGGAGGGAAAGTGTGTCGGAAAAAAGGATTGAGAGAGGAGAGTAAACGGGGAGGAGGAGCGGAGGCGTACAGAATGTGGAAAGGGAGAGGAGTAAATGGAGGCGAGGCAGCAGAGGCAGTGGAACGAAAGAATTCGGATTAAGAAGAAGAGGCAGGTGAGAGAGGTTAGGATGGCGGCGAACTGGGCGAGGAAGGATGTGGCACAAGAGGTGGGAGTAGTGGAAGATACCGCGCAACGGGTGCAATGGAGACGCAAGGAGCGGTGACAGGTAAGGACGGTGAGTCGAGATGGCGCTGAGGCGAAGGCAGAGGCGGCGCTGGGCTCCAGGACGACAGGCGAGTAGCAAAGGTAGGTTGGAAGGAGTGGAAAAGAGCAAGGTGGATCTACAACGGTATCGAAGGGTAGACATAGAGATCAAGGGATCGAAGGAGGGGGCGCAAGGGATCGAAGTGAAGATGTAGGAAACGCACATGGTGGCAGTAGAGACGGTAAGCGTAGGAGGAACGGAACAGTAGAGGGAAGAAACCAGAGAGCAGTGAAAGACTCGGTGGTGGAAAGGGAGAAAGATAAAGTGGAACCAAAAGAGGTAAGCGGATTAGAGCGGAGGGAACGAGTAGGTTGTGAGAGGAGAGCAGAGAAGGAAGACGAGAGGAAATAATTGCAAAGAGTAAAAGTAAATTGCACGTGTTTTAGATAGCCCGGAATGGAAGGAAGATGCATTGTTTAGAAGGAGGTGGTGGAGAAGTTGGTGGAGGAGAAAATGAAGAGGGTGCTAAAGGAGATGAAGGAATTGAAGGAGGAGGTAAAAAGTCTGAAAGGAAGGATAGAAAGAATGGAGCTAGGTGGGGGAAAAGGAAGAGGGAAGAGGGTGAGGAGAGTAAAGGTAAGACGGGGAAGAGGAAATGGTGGATAGGAGAGGACGAGAGAAACGAAGAAGAAACAAGGAGGAGGAATGTTGTAATAATGTTGTAAGGATCGAAAAGGAGAGGTGGGGAGGAGAGGAATCGAATTTGGAGAAGGTGAGGGAGTTTTTTGAGGAGGGCCTGAGGGTGAAGGCGGAGGTAAAAGAGGTGAGGGTGATAGGGTCGAGGGGAGACTGGGTAACGTTGTTGGTGAGGCTGGGGAATGAGGAAGAGAAATTGAGGGTGCTAGAGGCAAAAAGGAAGGCGGGAAGTAGATTAAGAGTGAAGATAGACGAGGATAGGTCGGTGGGGGAAAGGATAAGAGAGAGAGCGAAGTGGGAGGGGAGAGTAGGAAGGAGGGTGGAGGAAAGCAGGAAGGGGAGAATGTTGGAGGAGGACAGGAGGATGAAGATGACGGAGGAGGAGGAGATTTCTAAAGAGATGGAGGACAAGCTCCTCATGGGCACAGAGGACGAGCAACAGACCCAGGACAGGAGCGAGACAGGAAGGATGAACAGCGACAGGATGTAGCGGAAGGATGCGAATGAAGAGGCGAAAGAAGAGGGAAGGACGAAGGGAAGGGAAAAAGTATATTGTAAGGTCGCATAAGGCCAGGAAAGGAAGAGGGGGTTCGATTCCATGTAAATGTGTGTTAAATTTGTGATTGTTTTTTGTAAAGGTTTGGGTACGTTCCTCATAAAAACGCCATGTAGATTGTGAACCCTACGGGGATATACAATAAAGTTACATACATACTTACAATGCATCAAATTATTATTAAGCTATAATTGAAAATGCAGAATTACAATTATGTCTAGACAAAATATTAATTCTGAATTTATTTTACGTTATGACATAAAAAATTTTTGGGAATTAAAATTATGTACATAATTGTAATTCCCGAATTTTACTTATGTACGTAATTTTAATATTTGAAGTTCTATTATGTACACAATTGTAATTCTGGAATTACTTTTTTTCTTTTGGTAAGTAACGGGGTTCTTTAAGAAAGAATATTTTCTTGACAATAATCTTAAAATGTATTCATCACAAATTTTAGAAAAAGTCTCTACTGGAAAAAAGAATTTATACTCCTTCAAAGAACATTATAAAATTTTATCAAAGAAAAGTCAAAATAATAAGCTAATCGAATTTTTGTTTTAATTTTATATTCCTAATTGAAAAGTTAAACAATTAGAATTCAGAATATTATTTGTTTTAAGTGAAGAGAGTGATGAGTGTATTTTAAGATTATTATCAAAAAAATATTCTTTGTGAAGATAACCGTTAAAAGAAGGGAAATGGAGTAATTGGTTTTCTTAGCACTAAAATGATATTTTTTGCGTGTAAGTTGTGCATAAATAGCAATCGCGATATAAGATCGCGAGCCAAAAAATAATTGTTTTTTCTGTGGCAAGAAAATGATACAGCGCTATCATTTCCACACCACCTTGCGGTAGATAGCATGGCGCATTTTTTTTAAAGTGGTATCCCCAGTAGGTCTAATCCACTTTGCATTAAAATATTTTAATGCAAGAACTGTTCGAAGTGCCTTTCTCCTTCTCGTATACAGAGTTCGGCCCTTCGAGTAATATTGCGCGTCGCGCGGTGCGCCATTTCCGGCGTGATGGTACCGAAAGCTGCGAGAATTTTTTCTCGTACCTCAACTTCTGTACCACCACGCCTGTGCTCGACTAAATCTTTGATGTAACCCCAAACGAAATAGTCGAGCACGTTAAGATCCGGCGACCGCGCCGGCCAAATGATTGGGCCACCTCGACCCATCCACCTGTCCGGATATTGCGCGTCTAAAACATTTCGCGCCTGTCGCGAAAAATGTGCGGGAGCCCCATCGTGCTGAAAAATGAGCTCTTCCCGTTCACGAAGAGGAACGTCTTCGAGAAGACCGGGCAACTCATTTTCCAGAAACCGTGCGTAAATTTCCCCGGTTAAGCGTGGCGGGAGAATGTAGGGACCGATCTGAAAATCATAGAAAGAGTGTAATTTGAAAAAACTGTGAGGGAGACAAAGACGGACTTTCTTAACTCATAAACTTACTACTTACAATTCGGTTCGCTTTTATTCCTGCCCAAACATTTATCGACCAGCGATATTGAAACGCGCCTTGGCGAATGGCGTGCGGATTTTCACCTCTCCATAATAGAAAATTGCGGGAGTTAATCACGCCATTTGGTGTGAACGTTGCTTCGTCCGTCAACAGGATGCGGTCGGGGAAAAGGGCGTTCCGCCGACATTGCGCGAGGAACCCTGTGTATTTCGCCGATAATAATTATTTGTTAAAAACAGCGTAAACATTAAAGAAAGATGATAAAAGTACCTTCACAATAATAGACGCGCTGCTCTGCATCTCTCGCAATAAGTTGCTGCACCCGTTGATAATGAAACGGGTGCAATCCGTCCTGACGTAGAACCCGATGTACGACGCTTCGGGAGAGACCAAGCATACGAGCGACACGGCGTATGGTAGGTCGTCTCTCGGGGTTCTCGGGGTTGTCCTCGAAATCCTCGAATGCTTGGAGGATTCTCTCTTCGTCGATTACGCGACGTTGCAATGGTGCACCAGCATGTCGCAAATTTGGCAAAAGAGATCCTGTCTCTCTGGCGCGTCGGACACATCCCAAAATTACGTTGTATCCGGGATGTCGTTCACGCCCGGGGAATCGTTCCGCGTAAAGTCGAACGGCGGCACGGACGTTTTCTCCAGCCATTCCATACGTAATCAACATGTCGGTATACTCTCGAGCAGTATACATTTTCTTGCAATGTATCACAATATTCGCGAGAATGCACGCACGTCGGACGCTGGGCACGTATTGTCGAGGAGCGACAAACCACGTTAAAACAAAAGAATATTAGAGCAACGTTTTGTTTTAACGTGGTTTGTCGCTCCTCGACAATACGTGCCCAGCGTCCGACGTGCGTGCATTCTCGCGAATATTGTGATACATTGCAAGAAAATGTATACTGCTCGAGAGTATACCGACATGTTGATTATGTATGGAATGGCTGGAGAAAACGTCCGTGCCGCCGTTCGACTTTACGCGGAACGATTCCCCGGGCGTGAAACGACATCCCGGATACAACGTAATTTTGGGATGTGTCCGACGCGCCAGAGAGACAGGATCTCTTTTGCCAAATTTGCGACATGCTGGTGCACCATTGCAACGTCGCGTAATCGACGAAGAGAGAATCCTCCAAGCATTCGAGGATTTCGAGGACAACCCCGAGAACCCCGAGAGACGACCTACCATACGCCGTGTCGCTCGTATGCTTGGTCTCTCCCGAAGCGTCGTACATCGGGTTCTACGTCAGGACGGATTGCACCCGTTTCATTATCAACGGGTGCAGCAACTTATTGCGAGAGATGCAGAGCAGCGCGTCTATTATTGTGAAGGTACTTTTATCATCTTTCTTTAATGTTTACGCTGTTTTTAACAAATAATTATTATCGGCGAAATACACAGGGTTCCTCGCGCAATGTCGGCGGAACGCCCTTTTCCCCGACCGCATCCTGTTGACGGACGAAGCGACGTTCACACCAAATGGCGTGATTAACTCCCGCAATTTTCTATTATGGAGAGGTGAAAATCCGCACGCCATTCGCCAAGGCGCGTTTCAATATCGCTGGTCGATAAATGTTTGGGCAGGAATAAAAGCGAACCGAATTGTAAGTAGTAAGTTTATGAGTTAAGAAAGTCCGTCTTTGTCTCCCTCACAGTTTTTTCAAATTACACTCTTTCTATGATTTTCAGATCGGTCCCTACATTCTCCCGCCACGCTTAACCGGGGAAATTTACGCACGGTTTCTGGAAAATGAGTTGCCCGGTCTTCTCGAAGACGTTCCTCTTCGTGAACGGGAAGAGCTCATTTTCCAGCACGATGGGGCTCCCGCACATTTTTCGCGACAGGCGCGAAATGTTTTAGACGCGCAATATCCGGACAGGTGGATGGGTCGAGGTGGCCCAATCATTTGGCCGGCGCGGTCGCCGGATCTTAACGTGCTCGACTATTTCGTTTGGGGTTACATCAAAGATTTAGTCGAGCACAGGCGTGGTGGTACAGAAGTTGAGGTACGAGAAAAAATTCTCGCAGCTTTCGGTACCATCACGCCGGAAATGGCGCACCGCGCGACGCGCAATATTACTCGAAGGGCCGAACTCTGTATACGAGAAGGAGAAAGGCACTTCGAACAGTTCTTGCATTAAAATATTTTAATGCAAAGTGGATTAGACCTACTGGGGATACCACTTTAAAAAAAATGCGCCATGCTATCTACCGCAAGGTGGTGTGGAAATGATAGCGCTGTATCATTTTCTTGCCACAGAAAAAACAATTATTTTTTGGCTCGCGATCTTATATCGCGATTGCTATTTATGCACAACTTACACGCAAAAAATATCATTTTAGTGCTAAGAAAACCAATTACTCCATTTCCCTTCTTTTAACGGTTATCTTCACAAAGAATATTTTTTTGATAATAATCTTAAAATACACTCATCACTCTCTTCACTTAAAACAAATAATATTCTGAATTCTAATTGTTTAACTTTTCAATTAGGAATATAAAATTAAAACAAAAATTCGATTAGCTTATTATTTTGACTTTTCTTTGATAAAATTTTATAATGTTCTTTGAAGGAGTATAAATTCTTTTTTCCAGTAGAGACTTTTTCTAAAATTTGTGATGAATACATTTTAAGATTATTGTCAAGAAAATATTCTTTCTTAAAGAACCCCGTTACTTACCAAAAGAAAAAAAGTAATTCCAGAATTACAATTGTGTACATAATAGAACTTCAAATATTAAAATTACGTACATAAGTAAAATTCGGGAATTACAATTATGTACATAATTTTAATTCCCAAAAATTTTTTATGTCATAACGTAAAATAAATTCAGAATTAATATTTTGTCTAGACATAATTGTAATTCTGCATTTTCAATTATAGCTTAATAATAATTTGATGCATTGTAAGTATGTCTAGACATAATAATAATTTCTTTTCTTTGAGTATCAATTTAATTTGGTAGAATTTTTATGATGGTATTAAATAGTAAAATGGCATGCCGTATACGCACACGCAAAAAAATATCATTCTAGTACTAAGAAAACCAATTACTCAGTTTTCTCTTCTTTTAAGTAACGATGATCTTTACAAAAAATGTTTTCTTGATAATATTGCTTAAAATAAATAATATTCTAAAATCCAATAATTATTCAGTTCTTCAGTTAAGAATATAAAATTAAAACAAAAATTTGATTTGCTAATTATTTTGATAGGAGAAGTCAAGACTATGAAAGCCAGACGCAGATCACAGTGCGTAATATCAGAAATAACTGATTTATTCGTCGTTTTGATACATTACATCGATCCGTACGTTTCGGCTCAGCTTTGAGCCATCTTCAGCGGTAGTTACAGAAGTTAACCCTCAGTGTACACACTGGGTTAGCGTAACCCGAGCGAATTTTGAAAGTAGCGCCATTTCAAAGGAAGTGAATGGTGGGGGTCCGTACCGGGAGGGGGGGGGGGGAATCTTTGTCAATCAATTGACAAATTACAGCCCGATATACAGTCAATCAAAGTCGCCGGGTTAGGCTAAACCATGTCCGTACGAAACGTACTTTTTATAGTGTGTACACTGAGGGTTAAGTTACACGTTCTCCGTACCGTATGGTGAGTTTACTGATTTAAAGTATCAGAAACATAGACCAATTGATCCATATCTGTAAATTTGTTCAATTAATGTTGAGATATTAAAAAGATCCTTTAGGAAACTCCCTATTCGGTCTGAAAAACGTGGAATACAGAGTCATATGTACATAATGAATACTCTCTGCGAGTAGACTTGACGATCTTGTCGACACGACACACAATGATATGAAAGGTCTTGCAAGAAAAGGCATGTCGTAGGTCAACACACCGGCGAGGATTTTAACAAAGCACCATTTGACACCGTCACAATATTGCGTGTACCAATAGTAAAACCCCGATTTGCCAACGACCAAAGTTCATGAGCATAAATTACAATTTGCTCAAAACCGTGACATGCATGATGCAAAAAATCCGTGTCATTTTGAGACGGTGTCAAATGGTGCTTTGTTATAATCCTCGCCGGTGTGTTGACCTACGACATGCCTCTTTTTGCAAGACCTTTCATATCATTGCTGTGCATGTGTCGTGTCGATAAGATCGTCAAGTCTTCTCGCAGAGAGTATTCATTATGTACACGGCTCTGTATTCCACGTTTTTCAGACCGAATGGTAAGTTTCCTAAGGAATCTTTTTAATATCTCAACATTAATTGAACAAATTTACAGATATGGATCAATTGGTCTATGTTTCTGATACTTTGAATCAATAAACTCACCATACGGTACGGAGAACGTGTAACTTAATTTCTGTAACTACCGCTGAAGATGGCTTAAAACTGAGCCGAAACGTACGGATCGATGTAATGTATCAAAACGACGAATAAATCCAGTTATTTCTGATATTACGCACTGTGATCTGCGTCTGACTCTCATAGCCTTGACTAATTCTTCTATTTTAATCTCGAGGGTCCTCATATTACTTTATTTATTATTTTAACTTTTCTTTGACAAAATTTTATTATGTTCTTTAAAGGAGTATAAATTCTTCTTTCGAGTACATGATAAAGATTATTTCTAAAATATGTATATATTTTAAGACTATTATCAAGAAAATATTCTTTCTTAAAGACAACCGTTACTTATTACAAAAAGAAAAAAAGTAAAGTGAGCAATCGCTTTTTGAAGCAGTACAATTGATATTTTCCTGTGTATGCATGTACACACGTATGTACATACGTACGCGCAAAAAATTTTTCTATGTTGTTAAAAAATTTTATTTCTATTTAAAAAAGGTGAGAAACTATCATCGTTCAGGACGGGGGCCCGGCGTTACGCGCCGCTCGTGCGTAATCTCGCCGCTTGTAGTAAACAACTGCCCGCGCGCCGACCGCGGGGCGGCCGCATCTCGCCGCGCGCTTGGATTTGGCGGTGGGCCGGGCAAATACGGCGATTTTTAATCATTAATATCTCATCAACTATTGCGAAAGTTGCAAAATGATACAGGACTTTTCGACTCAGTTTGGCTCGCTCTATCTAAATATGAAAAAAGTACCAAGCATTCTGAGACCTTAAAAGATCTTAAAAATCTAACATATAATTATTAAAATTATAATCTGATATATATATATATATGTATATATCAGATTATAATTTTAATAATTATATGTTAGATTTTTAAGATCCGGAATGCTTATAATAATATCATATCAGAATCGAGTAATCGTCGAATTAAGCTCGATCAAGAACGTAGACAAAAAGAGTCACCGCACGAATATTTGTATCACCGTGAAACTTTTAAGAATTTGTTAGTTTTGACAATTTTCTTTTAGTCGCAGAAACTTTTGGATTTTTTACATTTTCTTGAAAAGTATTTTGTCTCATCCTTAAACGTATGTAATACACTATCGCATACGATAAAATCTCAGAAGCATGCTCTGTGCAAGGGAAAGTAAAATTGTAAGAAGATAAAACTTCTTCAAGCACGCAATCAAAAACGTCTCGATGAGAGGCATATTTAACAAAGCACGATTCTACGTGACGGATAAGATCGAAAAATCTTGAATTAGGATGAATCAGTCCACCTCGGGATTTCATGCTGACTAATTGTGATACTGCAGACGTGGAAGGGGAATCTGATCTCACAGCTCGTTGACAATTCGTGCATGTGCCGTATACTTTTAATACTTGTTTACACAAATAACCTGTTAATCAATGTAAATCTGTTAGATATTAGCGATGTTGATCATATCCGCGTGAATATAGATGAGCCGTATTCTACAATGTTAACATGCTAATAGCAGCGCATGCACTGAACCAAAACTGTACATGAATGCAATAAAAACATTCATTGTAGTAATAAAAAATTCATTAAAATTGGTCCAAAGAATTATTTTATTATCATAATGATTTATGGTTCATAAAAGAATAATTTGAATATTAAACTATTACTACAATTCATTGTAACAATAAATATGTACATTGAAAAATCTGCCATGGATACATTATATTAACGGAAGACTTTATTGAGTCAATGAATAATGTAATTGAATCATGCATACGATTTCATTATTATTAATGCATGTAATCGTTAATTTGATTAATGATTTCATTACTTTATGATCACGTTTATTGATAATATAAAATGATATAATTGACTACTTCACTGTATTAATGAATTTTTTTCATAGATTTATTAAAAAGCTTCATTAAAACAATGAATTTTTTAAATAAATTGATTAAAAAACTTCATTGAGTCAATGAATAATGTAATTGAGTAATACATTAGATTTCATTAGTATTAATGTATGTAATCATCAAAAACATAAGTTGTTATAGGCTGTGGTGGTCAGCTGCCCGCCAAGAGCGAACTTGAGAACACTAAAGAAACCCTGTCGAGCTGCCTCTAGATATAGAGGTCGATGTTGAATTTTAATTACGAGTGAAAATACCGGCGATGCGCCGCGTAGTGGGCGCAGGCTGAACCCTCTCGCCTTCGATATTTCGATACATTGGTTCAATGAATTTGATTATTGAGCCAATGTAAAAACTTTATTAATTTATAAAATAATACGTTGATATGATGAATGTATTTTATCACTTCTATGCAAAGTAGCCGCTTTATGGTACACATTTAATGAATGAGTTTTTTGATTCCACTGAACACGTTCATTGGACGAATGAACTTTTTCATTGGTTTAATTAAATGTTACATTAAGTTATGATACACTTGAGTACAGTATATTAATAAACAGTGATTTGTTATATTAATGAATCCAATTATTTGTTAATAAAAAATATTCAATGTCATATAATATTATCAACTAAAAGTTCATTGTATCAATGAATTTCAAGTCATTGAACTTCATTCATTGATACTACGAACAATATTTTTTTCAGTGTTATTTTAATCGCAATTGAAGGAGTTTATTACACAGATCTTACAAGCGGCGATTGTTAGTATTCTACAATGTTAACATGCTAAAAGCAGCGCATGCAATTGAAGGAGTTTATTACACAGATCTTACAAGCGGCGACTGTTAGCATTCTACAATGTTAACATGCTAAAAGCAGCGCATGCAATTGAAGGAGTTTATTACACAAGACTAAGTTTACACGGCGCCGTTAATCGGGTTTAATAACATCGGTAGTTCTTAGACTAGCCAATCACACTCATTCTTCAGAAGAAGGGAATAGCTGTGATTTGCCAGCTTAAGAACGACCGATGTTATTAAACCCGATTAAGGGTGGCGTGTAACAGCGGTCAATCTTACAAGCGGCGATTGTTAGTATTCTACAATGTTAACATGCTAAAAACAGTGCATATATTATGTAAAGTGAAGAAGTTTGTTATACAAATCTTACAAAGCAGCGATTCTTATTATAATAGATACATACCTACTAATTTTTAAAACGATTGTAAGCTGTTTAAGAGAAAAGTTTATGTTAAAATAAAAAACCTGTCACAAAATATATTATACACTAGAACTCTACAGGCGCGCGCTACGCGCGCGCACTAATTAAATAGAACATTACATAAAAAATAAATAGTAAATAGTTTTTATACAAAGAGTCCTCTTTTACATTATTTCATAAATAAAAAGATTTATAATCTCTTATTATTGATGCTTGATTCAACAAAATTTGTCAAGACAATAGTGTGTTATACATACATTAATATATTATTATTGCTTAAAAAAAATGAAATTGTTTAAATTTTTTCATAAACGAAAAAAAGGTATTGTATGACAGTAAAAACATTATGTATGTTACAATTAAACTATGCAAAAATTGTTCAGAATATTATGGAAAAGTCATTCTACACACGTAAATGAAAAATCAAAAAAAAATTGACGAGAAATTAGTACTTCTATTATATATTAAAGCTTAATCTTAATGAGACTATACGCAACATACAAAAAAATTCTTTAGATTAGACGGTATTACCAAACTTTTCATTTCAAATTAAGCTGTACACGATTAAAAAAGAGAATATGGAACTTCTTTTACATCCTATATATATATATATTACAACATACATGTGTGAAGACAAAAGCAGCAATGTTAATTTAGTTGCCATGGAAAGTTTGTTATTGTAAAAGAATATTGATATGTTACTTGTGTAACCTGTCTCATCTCATTTATTATTATGTCTTCTTACAAGAAACAGAAAGACACGCATAAAAAAACGATAAAAACACGAAAAAATTCGCAAGATCCAGCAGTTGTTCCAAATAATTGGAGTGAGCTACTTGCAAAAGAATTACCGGCTGACATTGAACTATCGGATTCATCTACGTGAGTTAAATAAATAAATTTTTAAATAAATTTTTTAACTGTAATATGTATATACAATGTATATATATATATATATATATATATATATATATATATATATATATATATATATATATATATATGTCGTAGTCCGATAGCGAAATTAGCCACTTAGCTAAAAGCCTAGGCGTTTAGCTAAATGCCGCCCGATAGGCTAATCGACGACGATATAGTCTAATGGCCTGAAAAATTCAGCCTGTTAGACGAGAAGTCGGCTTTTCGCCTAACGTCCTGGCGCGATTTAGGCGATTAGAGAAATGCTTGTTTTGGAGCTCCATGCGTTGTCAATTTATTTACTAAACAATTATCACTACATTACTATTTGTTAATGCAAGATGAGCTACTGTGGCAACGAGAATTGCAAAGGATTTTTGCTTTAAAACAAGCACATCTATTTGTCTGACACTGATTTTTAGCAATTTTGCAAGAGCATTTTTTATATCCCTGTCCACCACTTGCCGACTGCTTCGCAACAGCTTCGAAGGGTCGAAGATGCAAGAACTTGGTAGCGTGATCTTGGTAGTTCATTAGCCAATTGAACTCACCATCGCGACATGATTGGAAATCAATTAAATCCACCTGTCCGCGAACATCGTACTTGGATCTTGAAATTCTTGCAGAACTTTTATAACGTTGATCATCTGATCTCGCCTCCACACAGTTCGATTACTGCCTGGACAATTTGAATAAAATTTATCTACTTTTTTGTTAAACTCATCGCGGTTTACTGGCGTATAACTTGCCATGGCTGTGATAGATTGCAAACTAACGAGAGAAAATGGAACATTTGAATATACAACGAGCTCTATGATGATTTACTTAAGACCTATTGGGATATTTACAAACAATAAATTGACAACGTACGGAGCTCCAAAACAAGCATTTCTCTAATCGCCTAAATCGCGCCAGGCCGTTAGGCGAAAAGCCGACTTCTCGTCTAACAGGCTGAATTTTTCAGGCCATTAGACTATATTGTCGTTGATTAGCCTATCGGGCGGCATTTAGCTAAACGCCTAGGCTTTTAGCTAAGTGGCTAATTTCGCTATCGGGCTACGACATATATATATATATATATATATATATGTGTGTGTATGTATGATGTATGTACGTATGTGTGTTATACAACACACACTCTTGCGCACACACTCACAAAAACGCACATGAAAATCTACACACACGTCCATACAAGCAAAATTACAAAAATAATAATAAATAATTTGTATTTTTTTTTAAATTAAATAAATGGATTTTAATTTAACATGTTTAAAACTTAAAATACGTTTTTTTTTTAAATCATATGTCATCAAAGTCAATGTGCAAGTTCGAAAAGTTTACTAAACCGAGTAATTTCTATTAAACATATTTTTTCTTTTCTCCAATATAGTGGTAATACAAATCTTGAGGAAAGACAAAATATGGACTTTCAGCCTAAAGATAACATTATTCAAGATAACATTCCCAGTGTTTCAAACAATTTACAATCACATGAAACAGATATATTAGAGTTGCTTACTCCAAATGATGTTCTTGAAAACATCAAAATATATGATTCGACTGTGTAAGTATTTTAAAACAATTTTTTTTTACTAAACTTTACTAATTTTTGTAGCATAAATAAAGACCATTTATGTTACAAAAATTTTGTTGATAAATTCTTTTTTGATTGATGACAAGTTTCTTCTGCAAACTGCTACAAATGCATGATATATGTTGTTCTAAGTTCCTTTCTATCTAAAATAGACGTTTAATAAAGTTATTCAATAGCATAATATATAGAATTTCTTATGCAGAAAAAATTGAATAAAACTAAGCAACTTAAAACATTTTAATATTAAATGCTTTATATAGTCATCAAAAATATAGTAAAAATTTATATTATAAATTCAAAACAATAACTTCTGTAACTGTAATAATTTTGGATAAGTAAACACAATATAAATATGATAATAAATAGCCTTATATTACTTATTTACTGTAAAATTGACATTTATAAATATTTCTTTCTTTTTTCTAATAGTTATACTTTTTACAAATCTTAAAATATACTATTTTATCAAAAACCTGCCTTCCATCAAAAATATAAAAGTGCTTTGTTAATTTATATCTTTATTTTTTAGAAGTACAGTCAAATAAGCCGCTTAAAGTATGTTTAAAGAATAGAGTAAAAGCCATAAGAGATTGTGTATTTGTCATCTTGTACTAGTGGTGGTAAAGTAGAGCAGGCATATATGGCAACGTTGTTACCGTCACTGAGTTCAGCGGCGACACTGTGTTTCGCGCGTTGCGTCGACCGCGCTGCACACCGGCAGCACGTGACCACGGCGGAGTGATACCGCGCAGGCTTGGGCGTGCCGGCACGCGCGTGCAGCTCGTCGAGCGGACATTCTGCGTTCGTCCATAGTGGAGAACAGTCGCGTGAGATTCCGTACAGTTTCGTTAGAACAGATTCGTTTCACCGAGTTGAGCATAGACACGCTCTTAATATTCTCGCGACACTGCCTAATACACAAGAATTGTGCATACTGTTGAGTGCGGTAGCACCGATATTATAGACAGAGGATATTACACGATATCCGACAGATTACGATTCGATTAATTAGTCAAGAAAGTAAGCATGAAAAGGTATACATGCCATTACGAAATTATAATATAGATAACGCATACTTTCCCATGATAAAAACATGTGTTTATCGACGAACTACTAGCTATACTAGTATTATTAGGTTCACTTGTATATGATAACATTACGCTATGATAACACTATGCTATGTCCTCAGATTCACTTCAATGTGGTAACACTACGCTAAGATTATCGTCTGATTCACTTATATTCGTAATATCCTAAGGCAGTAATATTCACATTAAATGAACTTTACAATTTGAACAGAAAAGAAGTTAAGAATAACAGATATTTCAATTTTATATGCCATTCTAAACAAAAAAAGATGAAAATTATACTTTACTTTTAAATATTAAGTATACTTTTTATTAAAATAAAATATTGTAATTGTTTCACTGTGGAATTTTAAAATATGTACTTGTATATATAATTTCTTAATTTTTATTGCACACAAAACACATAGTAATTAAGACAAATAAAATTATAAATCACGTTAGCTTACCAATATTGAGTTGTTAGCAACCGATGTCTGATTTCTACTTTGAAGCAATATTTTTCGATATTGCTGGTATAAGGAAAGAAAAATGTCCAACTAAGGGCATCAATTCCTTTATCATAGAATCAAGGTATGTCTAGAAATGCTTGCTCATCAATTTTCTCATATAAACAAATAAAATATATAAACAAATAAAACTAAAATACAATTGTTCTACATCAAGAGACACGGTAGTGTCTCGCGCCAAGTACACGCGATTCGTTCTACATTAATATTTTAAAAGTATGATAATAACCTTTACATTTTTTAATTGAGACATTTTAAAGAGCTTTTTGACACTTTCCCGGTGAGGTCTAGCCACGCTTATACACTGTCGGTCCGCCTCGTGTTGTGTAAACGCCTACACTCGCCTAACTTTACACATCTATATACACAAATTGTTTAATAGAGATAGTTGTGTTATTAATTATTTTCTTTGTTATTATTACATGTGTATGATAAAGCACGCTAGGAGCCTATATTTGTAAAATATTCTAATTGTATTGACTATATAAAATGGTTCTGTGATGTATCCACCTTAATACGGTACTGGTAACGCGTGCACAGCGAGTGATCAGCGATCCCCGAAAAGGTATCACCCGCGTGGGGATAGAGTCAGTTACCCGGGGACCGTCAAGGGATACACATTGTAATCTGTTATATCCTCGATTCATTACCAATACATATTATTGTTAAATCTGAGTGTTTAATTATTAACCACCTCAGAACACCACAATTTTGGCGACGAGGTATTAACGAACGCGTGGTGCAATTATTCAAGACAATGCGCGCAAATTTCGTGGAACAGTGAGCGTGTGGCACGCCGTCGAATTCCACAGCCGGAGAGCACGATAAACGGAAAGTCGAGTGTATGTACAACGTTATTGAAGCGACTTGACGGTCACTTAAAAATAATAATTGCGCAGTATACGAAATTAAAATTTACGCAAACGAGACAATTAACGGTGAAAGTGCGTTGCAATAAAATTTATCACTCTTCTACGGAAATAAAACTTTGTCAATTAGGGTATACGGAAATGAACTATGGTGTCATTGTGTTAAATGTCGGTTCCTAGAAGCAGTAAAAGTGCCATCGATTATTCAAAAACATCGTGGATTCAAACGCTTACGAAACCTCAATTAATTGAAACTTTAGAGCAGTTAGAGTTAGCATACGAAGAGAATATTGGTATCGATGAGCTTCGTAAAATTCTGCGAACTCACGTAAGCAAGGTGAACGAAAGGAAGGGACAACGACAAGGCGAAGATAAGGAACCGCAAGGCGGTGAAAACGAAAACAAGAAGCCAAGGGTAACTCACACAATGGCAGGAGAGAGCAACAGCACGAAACTGGAATTCCAGTTAGGAAAAGACGACTGGGAAACATATACAGAGAGGCTCGAATTATATTTCGTAGCCAACGACGTGAAAGCTGAGAAACAAGCGGCAGTGTTGTTAACAAAAATAAGTTCCGATACTTATAAACTGGTTCGTGATCTGTGCGCGCCGGATAAGCCGAATACAAAATCTTTTGCCGAATTAGTAAAGTTAGTGAGTGATCACTTAAATCCGAAACCGTCAGAAACGATGGAAAGATGCAGGTTCTATCAAGCGCATCAAAGTGCAACGGAATCGGTAGCGGAGTTTACGGCGAGATTAAAAAGCTTATCGTTAAACTGCAATTTCGGTGACGCGAAAGTAGCTTTACGGGATCAGTTAGTGTGCGGACTGAAAGATCACGCAACAAAAAAAGCACTGTTTCGTGAAGATAAATTGACGTACGATTCAGCATACAAAATAGCTGCTGCAATGGAAGAAGCAGAAAAGAACGCGTCGACAACAGATAAAATTAGTACCGGTACAACAAGTAACGCCGCGAGTGTAAACGTAGTTCAATCGAAGTCGCGCGCGAGTGAGAAAAAGAGACAGAATCATCCCAGTTCGGGAGGTAGAGGTGCTTATCGCGGAGGCCGAGGACGAGGATATCAGAGATACAACAACAGACCCCCGGCTAACAGCGGCAACCGGGCTCCACACAATAACACACAAGTTCAGAGCGCGAGGCGTTCATCGTGTTATTGCTGTGGGAAGTCAAACCATTGGGCACGTGATTGCTATCATCGACACAGCACGTGTAATTCTTGTAAGCAGCAGGGGCACCTGGCAACTATGTGCCGATCGCAGAGGGCAGCGGTTCAACATCTGGAACGAGAGTCGACGAGCGAGGAGCAGCGGCGGGAGGAGGCAGTATACGACTTCCTCTTAGTAGACGACAACCAAGGCGAGTCAACGAGCGGTACCGGTAAAGCAGAAAGCGACACTGTAAAAGCCGATCCTATGTATTTAAACGTAACGATAAATGGGAAAAAGATAGATATGGAAATTGATTCGGGTTCATACGTTGCGATCATTTCAAAAAGCGATAAAAATAAATATTTCCCCGATAATGAAATCACGCGCGAGGCGCCTGCGTTGAATGCATATGGCAAAGTCCCATTAGAAAGTGAGGGAGTACTAGAGAATTTGAAAGTAAAATTAGGAAATCGGGAAGCAACGTTAAAAATGAGAGTAATGACAAGTGATGGCCCAATTTTGATCGGTAGACAATGGCTAAAAGTTTTTGGGTTGTGGCCATTGCCATTGAACTTGTTAAGCAACGCAAATGATTGTAATAAAGTTGACGTAAATAACGTGACAAAACAATTTCCAGAGAAATATCCGAAATTGTTTGGTCCCGGCCCCGGGTTGTATAATAGAGGAAAGCTTAAATTAGTTTTGAAAAAAGATACACAGCCTGTAGCGTTAAAAGCGAGACATTTGCCATTTGCATTAACAAGCAAAGTTGAGGATGAAATTAATCGTCTGGTTAAACTGGGACATCTCGAAAAAATCGATGTGAGCGAGTGGGCAACGCCAATTGTGCCGGTAATAAAATCGGATGGTTCCGTTAGAATCTGCGGTAATTTTAAATTAACGTTAAATCAGAATTTAGTTCGAAATAGACACCCGATACCGTTGATTGATGAAATTTTTATGGCATTGAGGAATGGCAAAAGGTTTTCGCAGATCGATTTAGAGCATGCGTATATGCAAATTCCGGTGGAAGAAGGTAGTCGAGATTATTTAACGATAATAACGCACATAGGGTTGTACAGATATACTAAAATGACAGAGGGCATTGCATCGGGACCGGGAGATTTTCAACAGAAAATCGAGCAATGTTTAGCTGGAATTGACGGGGTAATCCCTTATCTTGATAATATCTATTGCACGGGCAAAACTGATGAAGAGCATTTAGAAACGTTGAATGCAGTATGTAAGAGACTCGAGGAATACGGTTTCAAAGTAAATATAAACAAGTGCGATTTTTTTAAAGAAAGATTAGATATTTTGGGGTTTGTTATTAATAAAGACGGGTTGCACAAGTCGAGAACTAAAGTAAATGCAATGATTGGAGCTCCGACGCCGGTCGATAAAAAACAATTAGATTCATTTTTGGGACTAGTAACGTATTATGCGAGATTTTTACCCGAGAGAGCGGCTAAATTAAAATCACTGTATGAGTGTGCGAAAGGAGATAAGTTTGAGTGGACGAAAGAGTGCGACAAAGCGTTCGAATGGGTGAAAAGGGAATTAGTATCACCGTGCGTATTAGCTCACTTCGACCCAAACGAAGAAATTATTTTATCGTGTGATGCATCGGCGTATGGATTAGCAGCGATTTTGTCTCATCGCTATAAAGACGGTACAGAGAAACCGATCGCATATGCGTCGAAAGTAATTCCCGAGAAAGAGTTAAATCGTGCCATCATTGACAAGGAGGCGAGTGCAATTGTCTTCGGATTTAAGAAGTATTATAATTATATCTTTGGTAAGGAAATAACGCTGAGAACAGACCATAAGCCCTTAGTCTTTATCTTTGGTCCAAAACAAGAGATTCCGTTAACAACGGCAAGTAGATTACAAAGGTGGGCGTATTTTCTGTCGAGATTCATATATAAAATTGAGTATATTAGATCAGAACATAACGGTAACTGTGATGCACTCTCGCGACTCCCTGTCAAAGACAGCACCCCAATTTTCGATAACGAATATATAGCGATAAATTACGCCGAAGAGTCGTTAGAAACATTAAGCGCGGTGGAGATCGCAGTAGAAACAAAGCGTGATACAATGCTTAGTAAGATAGTGCGATATGTGAAGGGTATATGGCCAAACGCGAACGAGATGAACGAGTATGAGAAAATATTCTATGCGAAACGTGACGAGCTAGTGGTAGAAAAGGAGTGTCTCATGTGGGGATACAGAGTAGTAGCTCCAGAATCAGTGCAAAAGTGTGTGCTAACTGAATTGCACGCATCCCATTTCGGCATAGTGAAGATGAAAATGCTGGCGAGATCGTACGTATGGTGGCCGAACATCGATAAAGACATTGAGAACATTGCGGCGTCATGTAAAGCGTGCGTGCAAGAGCGTAAGAAACCTGCGAGTGTTCCGTTAACGCCGTGGCCATTCCCTGATAGATGTTGGAGTAGAATTCATACCGATTTCTTAGGTCCGTTTCACGGGCATATGTTTATGTTGATCATTGATGCTTACTCGAAGTGGCCTGAAATTATTGATATGCAAAAGTGCACTCAGGCACCGAGAGTAATCGAAGAATTTAAGAAAGTCTTAAGTCGTTTCGGCCTTCCGAGACATTTAGTGAGCGATAACGGTACGCAATACACGAGTATCGAATTTCAAGAGTTTTGCAGAATCAACGGTATAAAACATAGCTTCACGGCACCGCATCATCCTGCGACAAACGGCGCAGCCGAGAATTTCGTTGAAACATTCAAAGACAAAGTAGATAAGATTGTTAGAAGTGGCAAACCGCTTGATTGTGCAATTAATCTCTTCTTGTTCGATTATAGAGCTACCGAACATTGTACAACAGGAAGAACGCCGGCATACATGATGTATAAGCGAGAGTTGAGAACGAGATTCGATTTATTAAAGCCGAGCGTGAGCGATGATGTACGAGCGAAGCAGTGGGCACAGGTAGCGAGCAGAAGAGGCAATCGAAATGTCGACTTCCAAATTGGCGATAGCGTGATGGTCGATGATTTCAGTGTACGTAGTAGTAAACGTGTCGAAGGTCAAATTATAAAGAAACTATCTCCAGTAACGTTCGAAGTTAAAGTAGAGACTGGCAAAGTTTGGAAACGACACGTCGATCAGATCGTCCGATTCATTCCGCCAAATGATAATAAAGCTAACGTTAAAAATGCCCCTGTGAGCGAACCGGAGAAAGTATTACGCCGTTCCAGTCGAGTAAGAAACCGTTATAGTAGCGAGAAATAAAAGGGGAGGAATTGTGATGTATCCACCTTAATACGGTACTGGTAACGCGTGCACAGCGAGTGATCAGCGATCCCCGAAAAGGTATCACCCGCGTGGGGATAGAGTCAGTTACCCGGGGACCGTCAAGGGATACACATTGTAATCTGTTATATCCTCGATTCATTACCAATACATATTATTGTTAAATCTGAGTGTTTAATTATTAACCACCTCAGAACACCACAGGTTCATTTTTCTTACCATTTCATATTTGCAACCTCACTATATTTCTACTTCAAATGATTATAATTTTTGGTAAAAATTTTACATGGATCAGTTATACTATCCCTATATCGTAATTATCAACAACATTATGGTAACACTTACTATAAAAATGATATTTCTATAACCATAATTATTATACTATATCTTTTACAGTTCCAAATATTATACATTTTTCTCTCAGCGTACAGTTAAAGCTCTCTTCTCTGCGAGTTCTTTACATCTTTCGCCGATGAATATCTTTGAGTGTACTCGACGCGGAATTGGGTCATCGTTATATTTCTCCTTTTTTCTTTTTTTTCCGTGTTTTTTCTGAAAGACACAGTTGTTCTGCGGAAGAAGGCTCGTAACAGCCGTAAGCTTTACGGAATGATGCTACATCGGGCGCGGATGGACCGGTTTTCTGGTGTTGCACACAGTCGGTTCCCAGAGTCGCTTTATGTACGCGAGAGAGGTAACGCCAAGTAATATAAACTGGTCGTTACACCCTCCCAGAAGGGGAGTTTTAGTGCACTATGTCATCGTTTCTCGATGACGGCGAAAAAACAATAACTACGAACGACGTATGCATAGAGCGGCTCTTGAAATCCAGCCTGTGAGTCCAACACCCGCAAATCGACGGTTGACTTTGGACGAAAGCGAGCTCGAGAGCAAATAACAATTAATAATACTGTTAGTGAGGCTCTTCGAAAGAAACGGATGTAACGAAATTGTTTCTTTCAGGAGCCTGTTAAGTACACTCGTATAATTTTTAAAGAAGACGCACGAAGCTGAAAAAATTGCGACCTGATCTCCCAGATTCCGTTTCTACACTGTAAAAAATTTTTGTAAAATTACAACTATTATATAGTGGGTAATTTTGAGACCCACTATAATAGGTGTAAATTTCCACACATTTTTAATTTGTGTAATTGTATATTACAAAATTACTTTTTTCCTTCCGTACTGTAATTTTGTAAAATTACAACTATTATAGTGGGTCTCAAAATTATCCACTATAATAGTTGTCATTTTACAAATTTTTTTACAGTGTATGTTAGACCAGTCTAAAGATAGTGATCGATTTTGTTTCGTTATCTTATTCGATTAACAATTAAAGCACTCATATTGCAATTCATAATATGAGTTTATTTATATTTATTATACATTTAACGGGTAAAAGTTACTGAAGGATTCACCAGAGATATCATCATTCGCTTTAAATTCGCGACGGATAAATCTCCAGCCGCCGGCGAGATTTATACAACTGCAACAAAGCTACAGCGCTTTAAATTACAGCACGCTGCACTCCATTTGCTTGCCCTCTCCTTCTCTCTGCACGCGTGAAATGCTTTTAAAGCGCAATCGTTCGTACGTTGACTCGGCGGAACGATTACGTCGGTTGAGGCGTCTCAATAAGTAAGAGGGCGAGAATCTTTTCTCAAATGTACCTCATATCAGGATTACAGTTTCTCATATTCAGCGCGATAATCCTGCCAAACCGACCCAGGTTTCTTAAAGAAGAAGAAACATATAAGCAACATGTTTTCGTCCGGAAGGAAAAACCCCTTTCTGCAAAATTCATTTCTGTCGCTACCTGTCCTGAGATGATAGCTATAAAGCTCTATATTTAGGTGAGAACAAAGCGTTTGTTTTATTTTATGATCCACATTCTGCGCGAAATAAATAGGAGTATGTATATTTTGAGTGGAGTTAACCGTGCAGAATATAATTTTTTATCCCAGTTAACGAAAGCTCGGTAAAAATTCAAATAAGGTGGAGCAAAGCAAAGGAGCTGTTAAACTGGTGATTTAGATTCATTAGTGAAAACGCCGCGAACTTAATGACGCGACGGAGACGGTCGACGGTCTTTTCTCTGCCTTGACCTTACACATACTGTGTTTACGAGTCGCCGCGCATGCACTCGGATTATCTGATTCATTCGTATTCCACGATCGGCGTCCAAGTGTAACGGAACGCGTGGCATACCGTGGTTTCCTGTAGCGTTCCCTTATACGTCTCGAAACGCTAACGTTGTCATTCTCGTTGGTAGTTCCTGCTTGGTAATTCTAAATGAATTCTGCTATGAGGCATTATCAGTTTTTTAATTTAATTTTGGCCGGATATTTGTATCTTCAACTGCGGAAGAAGAAACGAGTACGAATCGTTGGTGTGAGAGAGATTTTTCGGAGAAGAACCCAGTTTGGTGATGGACATAATTTACTTGAAGAACTCCGTTTCCGTGATCCACTCTTTTTTTTTTATTTACACAAGGATGAATGTCTAAAGGTAAGATTTAATGATTGTCTAGTACAAAATATAATCATTTTTACAAATTAATGTCTGCTTTCCTACATTCTGGTACCTCTTGATCTTGCTTGGTCTACTGATAAAGAAGCGCGAAAGATAAATATTTTTCTGGCACAGAGTTATTTTTACAAATTATATGTTCGCTTTCTTAGATTTGAGTATCTCCTGAGCTTGGTTGGTCCACTGATAAAGAAGCGAGAATTACATTTTACAGAATTTCGATTGATCCCTTTATTGCAATAAAAAAAATTCCCGAAATATGCTTGCTCTACAGTGGTGTAACCTCTTAATTGATAAGATAAGCGAACATTGATGATTTTACCTCAATGTCATAGCAAGCCTCTGAGTGGGTGAAAGAGCAGTGTACATTTCTCGCTTCTTTATCAGTGGACCAACCAAGCTCAGGAGATACTCGAATCTAAGAAAGCGAACATATAATTTGTAAAAATAAACTCTGTGCCAGAAAAATATTTATCTTTCGCGCTTCTTTATCAGTAGACCAAGCAAGATCAAGAGGTACCAGAATGTAGGAAAGCAGACATTAATTTGTAAAAATGATTATATTTTGTACTAGACAATCATTAAATCTTACCTTTCGACATTCATCCTTGTGTAAATAAAAAAAAAAGAGTGGATCACGCAAACGGAGTTCTTCAAGTAAATTATGTCCATCACCAAACTGGGTTCTTCTCCGAAAAATCTCTCTCACACCAACGGTTCGTACTCGTTAGTTAGACGGCCAGTCGCCTTTCCTAATTGCGTAAGGCTAATTGCCTGTGTCATTAAATATTTTAGTTAAATATTTAATAACTCGACAGAGATTTGACAAGGAGATATTTGCTTAATTCAATGCTTCTGTTTTAAAAATCTTGATTATAATCAGCAATAAAATCTTTTTTTTTTTTTAGCATATAAATATTATATATTAATATAATTCACTATATTAAAATTCACTTATTTACGCATTTATAAATTTATCCATTTACCTAAATATGTATATTAAATAATAATATGTAGATAGGGCGGCAGTGTGGTCTAGTGGTAGAGCGCCAGACTCGTAATCTGAGGAACCAGGTTCGAGTCCACTAGAGCCATGCAAACATGGAATGTTTTTCCGAAGCTGCGCCCCTCCGTGCAAGATAGGCTCTTGTGCGGAGCAAACTGGGCTCCTGTCTTTCGGAAAGAGACGTTAAGCCGTTGGTCCAAAAGGATTAAAGTGAGAGGCAGAAAGGGTAGTAGTGTAAAGGTTTGGGTAACGTTCCTTATAAAATGACTTGCAAACCCTGCGGGGATAAGCAATAAAGATAGTTTATGAGTTTTTTAATATGTAGATATATAAGTTTACCAAAGTGATATTTTAACCCTTTATTGTATAAAGTTTTCTGTTGAATATATCTTGCTGAATCAAGAGACACGGTAGTGTCTCGCGCCAAGTACGTGCGGAGCGAGACCGACCGTGACTCTTTTACGCGACGCGACGAGTTGCGAGGACCCGAGATTTTGAGTCTCTCGAATAAATGACTGAACGGATCAAGTTCAGACTAATCTCAATCGATAGCTTAGGGTCGAATTATATGACAAAAGTGTTTTTATTTTTTCTCTACGTACTCTACGAACGGAGATTTTGTGATGCAAAGTCTGAAATGTGTAAATTTTTATTAAGATACGTCATCGTCGTCAGCACGTCACTTTCACTTTTGCACCACAGCGCCATTGCGCGTCTTTTTCACTTTTTCGACGCTAGCGGTGCTAGTATCGCTAGTTTCGTATTTTAAGAAACGTCGTCGTCGTCGTCGTCGTCGTCGGACAAAACTGGCGTCTGTACTTTTCCTTTTTTGACACGAGAGGGCAGTGATACTCGTGCAGACCGTGCACTGCATGCAGTGCCACGAAGTGCACTGTCGCAGTGCGTGACAGCGTGTAAAGCCCGGTCTACATAGGCCGCAGTTCGCAAAACGCAAGACACACGCACAATCTACATGTCAATCTAACCTCTTTGTGTATAGGGGTTAGATTGACATGTAGACTGTGCGTGTGTTTTGCGTTTTGCGAACTGCGGCCTATGTAGACCGGGCTTAACGTAGTACGTGTGCGTCCTGCGCTCAATGCAGATAGCGCGTTCAGCCGGTTCAGCGCGCTGTCATTACTATGTTTAACGCAAGCGTTATTTTTGTAGTAACTTACGATAATTTCTCCGCGTAAACGGTTTGTGATAACTTACGATAATTCATTTTGTGTAAACAAGTGAATTTGCTCAAAATCTATTTCCCTGTCCCCAAACTCACCCATTAATTAGGAGCATCAATAGAACCACATAAAATCTCCAATTTTCCACGTTGTCCATGCCAAAGTTGAAGATAATATCTCTCTTTTATACACGGGCGACACAGCAAAAATGTTACCTAACCTGTAACGTAACTCTCGAAGGCATATTAAAATGATAAGAATTTAATGAAAATAAGTGCAAATAATTCTTTATATATTTAGGAAGAACTTCATATATATATATATATATATATATATATATATATATATATATATATAGGAGACTTTCCTCTACATATTTAATGAAATTTTATTTATATAATGATAATTAGAGGTTAAAGGGCATGGCTGTTTAAAACATATTGATTTTCACCGCTTGAACGCGCATAAGTCTCTTTTTCACTGAGTTATGGGGTTTTAGGGTTATGGGATTTAGGATTATGGGGTTTTAAGGTTATGGGGTTGTGGGGTTGATCTATGATAATGGGGTTTTGTTTGAGCTTTTATTAAATTTTATGATTTTTAGCCTATTTTTTGAGGTTATGAAAAAAACCTGACGTGATGGGGTTATTTGGACTCCGGATTCGGTTTCAGCATGCTCGATTACATATAGTAAGGTGGGTCAGGTCCCTAAACAAAATGTCGATTTTTTTGTGGAGCTGTGTTATATTACAAAATTTATGAAAATTATTAATTTTTCGTTTAATTTATGCTGCAATATATTAATAAAAAACTAGCACTAACTTTAATAAAATATTAAAACAAGAACTATTGTTGTGTGTTTCCTTTACATGACAATCAATCCAGAGTCATGTGACAACCAACCCTGAGTATGGGGTAAGTTGTCACATTTGCGCGGTTTTGCTTAGAATTAAATAACTTTTTTGTGTATAAATATATACAAGTCTAATATTTTGTTTCTTACACCTAAAGGATGTAGCTACATTATAAAGTAATATACAATATTATAAAATATTGCTAACATTTTTTTTAAATCAGTATTTGAAAAGTGTGACAACTAGCCCCGGTTTTCCCTACTACAAATATAAATTAAATATAAGTAATTTTTCGAAATTCTTACAGAATAAGTGTCAAATTCCGCGTGTAATAAAATTGTATTTTAAAAGTGAAAAGTGATATAAATTATTAGTGGCAAAAGCAAAAAAACGAGAAAATAATTACATATTTATGTTAGTTCAGGTACACATACAAGTCTTAGAAACATAACGATACGACAAATATGTTACACAAATCAATTATGAAATACGTAAAAATATAGAAAAACTGCGAAAAAATAGGTGTCTTTAAATAGGGACACTATGCAACAAAGAGTTAATAACAAAACGTAAGCTGTAATTCAGTGGATAGGGTGAACCAGCCAGTGAATGAACGGGGCCCAGTGAATGAACAAAATCACTTATATTTTAAATATGAAAAAAATTATGGGTCGAAGATAAATGATTTTGTGATGAAAATTATGAGAAAAATTCACGGGTGGCATTGAGATCAATGTCACGGTTATAAACAAAGTGCCGACTTAAGGAGAAATATTTTCATGCTTATGACATGCAAGCTAATAAGAGGTTAATTTTGTCGAGGTTGCGATTTTTCATTTGAATAAGCGTTATAATTGATTTTCGAAGGTAAATACTGCATCATATAAGTAAAGATAGAATCAATATTTTATTTTGTTAAACATTTTTCTGTAAATTTCTAAAAAATACGCTAAATATAATGATGTCTATTCACTGGTGTGATTTTCTAACCTTTTCCCAGTGAATGAACATGTGGCCCATGTGGGCTCTATTTTGGTAATTAGATAGTATCTAGATAGTAATAGATAAATTGACTTGACATTTTTAATTTTTGTCTTAATTTTTTTTGTAAAATTGCAAAATAACTGGTCAATATTTATATTTATTTATTTATGTTTATATATTTCTTTAAATTTAATTAAAAAAACGTTCCTAGCTACGTAAGTGGAGATAATGTATAAGAAATAATGTACAATAAATATAATATAATAGATGTGTGTATAAGTATCTCTTTCATATCGTTTGTCTTCGAGATACCTAAAACTATTCTCAAGAGTAAAGAAATCAAAAAAGCTTTATGTTAGGTTAGGTTAGATTAGCTTTGTGATACATAGGTTTATGCTTTATAGTATTATTCCAGTGCAAAAATAACATTCTGTGATTGTTAAAATATAATATTTAACTTTAATT